>CAEGAF010094019.1:0-11367 GCA_903067075.1 Micropoecilia bifurca | reverse complement strand
CCTGTTCATGGTGGGTTTTCTCCAGGTACTCTGGTTTCCTCCCACAGTCCAAAAACATGACTGTCAGGTTAATTGGTTTGTCTAAATTGTCCCTAGGTGTGAGTGTGTGTGTGTGCCTGGTCGTCTGTCCTGTGTGTCTCTGTGTTGCCCGGCGACAGACTGGCAACCTGTCCAGGGCGACCCGCCTCACACCCGGAACGTTAGCTGGAGAGGAACCAACAACCCTCCCGACCCCATTAAGGGAAAAGGGTGTAGAGAAAATGGATGGATGGATGGAAGACGCCCTCAAACATGTCATTGATAAGATGGCGTCACTCTTGTGATGCAACAAAGTTTCTCCATTGCAGTTTTGCAATGATACAAACTAACAACCATGCTAGTGCAAAAATACTTTTTTAGCCGACGTTGTTTTTTCTTGAAGCAAATTTATGTACGTAATTCCAATTTGGGCAATTTCATGGATAATGGAAACGAAGCCAGAGAAAAAACACAAATATTCCCCCTAAAACTAAACATTGAGAGCCCTTGGGCTCCACAAGGTCGTGTGTTCAGCCCACTGCTGTTTATGCTGATGCCTCCACTCAGGATGTGAAATAAGGATGAATAAGGAGGAAGTCAGGCAGCTGTAGGGCTCCTACATGGGAACAAAATGGAGGAGGTCACCACCTGAACCCAGGTTGTTCAGTGTTAACAAGAAGACGCTCTTCTCTCTCTCCACTGGTGTCGTGACACAAACCCGTCAGAGAAGTTCTGAGGAAACTGAAACAAGCGTCAATCCCAACTTCCCCACAGCTTTCCACAGAGCCTCGGCGTGACGAGCTGGATTTTACCAGCTTTAATATGAGAGGTGACCACTGCACTGCAAAAACACAAAACCTTAACAAGCAACTTTGGTTCAGTTTCTGGTGCAAATATCTCAGCTCAAATAAGACAAAACTGACTCGCACATAACTTTTCAACAAGACATTGGAGATTATTAAGTCAATAATTCCTCCATATTGTGGAAAATTATTGTTCTATTGGTAGATTATTTCATTTATAACATTTTGTAAGTAAAATAATCTGCCAGTAGAACTTGAATTCTTACATGATATTAAGGAATTAACTTAGTTCAAATAGCGCGCTAAAAGTTCCTTATAAATTAGTCTTGTCATATTTCATGTGTTCTAGATTTTGTGTTTTGATTTATCTGTGATTAGAAATAAAAATGAAATGAGCTTCAGATAGAAGAAAAATTACTTTAAAATCTCTGTAAATAAGTAATAATAGAAATAATGAATGAATGCACAACATTGGGATCGGCCATATTAGTCTTTATTATATTTATATAAATAGATACATTTTAAATTTATTCACAGAGTTATACATATTGATCTACTATGGAGAGCCATTTCAGCCAAAAATAAATAAATAAATAAATGGGTGAAATAAAAAAAAAATAGTAAAATAAATTTTAAAAATGAAGAAAATGAGTGAAATAAATAAAACATTTGTTAAATAAATAATTTAACTTTTTCATTAACCCAATTTTTCATTTTATTTTTCATATCAATTTCTCAATTTCCCTTTTTTCGTTTATTTATTTTTCATTTACCCATTTTTCATTAATCTATTTTTTATTTAAATATTTTTAATTTAGCTTTTTCATCAACCCAATTTTTCATTTATGTTTCATATTATCAATTTCTCTTTTTCATTTATCTATTTTTTATTCATCCCTTTAGCCATTTACCCATTTTTCATTAATCTATTTTTCATTTAACCTCTTTTCAATTTCCCTTTTTCATTAACCCAATTTTTTCATTTATTTATTTTTCAGATTATCAATTTCTCAATTTTATTTATCTAGTTTTTTTTTAATTTAATTACTCAACTAATCATCAGAATAACTGATAGATTATTTGCTATCCAGGGAAAGTGGTTTTGTTAAGACCATCCACTTTATTTTAGTGTGTAAAATAATAAACTGCTTTTTCTCTCATTTATATTATCCAGCTCATTAAACCAATTATGTCAAGCGAAAAAACACGCCGGGTAAATCCAAATAAAGGTTTTTAAATGATGATTGGATTCATTCGGGCATTAAAGCTGCGTGAGAAAAAGTTATTGCCCTCCAAATCTTGTAACAGCTTGTACAATCCTCAGACGCAAAACATCGGGTATTAAAAGTTTGTGACGACTGTCGGCGAGCGGCTCACCGCCCTGCGGAGACGTTTCAGCCCAGGCTGCTGCAAAACAGCTTTAACTCAACCGGGGCGGCTTCCTGGGAGTCGGACGTCGACCCAGTTTGAGTTTGAGGTCACAAACGCAACATTACGACTCATTTTCCAAAATGCTTCAATAATTACCAAAGGTGAGGAGTGTAGCCAAAATATATCCAAGAAATTATTCGAGTAAGTACGAAAGAGGAAGAGGAAAAAAAAAAAAAGAATTCTGACTTTAATCTCAGAATTCTGACTTTCTGACTTCAAAGTCAGAATTCTGAGATTAAAGTCAGATTTCTGAAACTAAGTCAGAATTCTGACTTTAAAGTCAGAAAGTCAGAATTCTGACTTTAAAGTCAGAATTTAAAGTCAGAATTTAAAGACTTTCTGACTTCTGACTCAGAAAGTTAGAATTCTGACTTTAATCTCAGAATTCTGACTTTAAATTCTGAGATTAAAGTCAGGTTTTTAAAGCAAACGTCAGAATATTCATTTTGTATAAGACACATGCTGAGGTATCAACAAATTGGCTTTCAAGACTAAGTGATTATTTTAGGCATTTATGTTGAGATGGTGTTGCAAACAGAAAACAGTAAAGATATTTTTGCACACATAAGTCAGTATGTTATTTGGTTTATTGAGGATCTGACTTTAATCTCAGAATTTAAAGTCAGAATTCTGAGATTAAAGTCAGAATTCTGAGATTTAAAGTAAAAATTCTGACCTTATAGTCAGACAGTCTTTAAAGCCAGAATTCTGACTTCGAAGTCAGAATTTCTTTTTTTTTCGGTGGCCCTAATCCTCTTCCGTAAGTAAGAGTAAAAAAGTATTTGGTAAAACGTTTACTCAAGTACTGAGTCACTGATCAAATCGTCAATCGTTTAATGTTAAAAAATTACATCATCAGATGGATCAAAATATAAAGCTAAGTGGGGATTTTGGTATTTTAAGGACCAAAATGACAATAATTCATATCAACATCAAAAAATAACAAAATCTGGCAACAGAAAATATTTCCAAATCAGTTTCTTTGAATAAAAAACTTCAGAAACTTCAACAGAAACTGCAGGTGTGTGTCTGAGTCTGCTGGATTTCTGGTTAAAACGTGTTTGTTTTTCCATTCAGTGAGTAGAAAACCCAGAGATTTTACTGAAGTGAGAGCAAAAATACTTCAAAATAAAAGTAAAAATACTCCTAAAGGTAATTTTTTTCAAAAGTTACTCAAGTACATGTAACTAGTTACCTTCTAACTCTGTTTTCCTCATTCGGCATCAAGTAATTTTGAGTTTGACTTTACAAAATGTAGAGTAGTAAAAGAATAAACATACTTAAACCCAATTTTAAAAAAGAGAGCAGCAGTGAAATACATTTAAAGGTTCAAACTTGTTTTTACAGCCACACTTCTTACATCTACAGCATCATTTAACACATTACTATTCATGTGATTCTGGTTCTACTGTAGTTGTATTTTCTACATCCATAACTCATATTTACATGTAAACATTTCACACCTTTCCAGTTTTCCCTCCTCAGCAGTCGTACTGGTTTGGTTTTTCTCTGCCCTCTGTATCGTTTTTATTCCTGAATGGACCTTTTACTGCTCCATAAAGAGGCACCAGGCCGGCGTTGCTCGGTTCCACTTTATGGAGCCATAAAAGAGCCGGCGGTGGAGGCCTGCAGCCCCTTGAGGCTCACCGCCGCCGCCGCCGCCGCCGCCGCTCCAGGCCTCCTCCATCTGCGGTTCGCCAGAGTCCCAAACCCTTAGAAACGACTTCACACGCTGACCCAGGCTGATGGGAGGCAGCAGCGTCGCTCCTCGTCTGTTTCTGAGTGGCTTTAGATCAGAGACGATGAGCTGCTGTTTGAAATGTTTGTAGCTTTTTAAGGGATTCGTTTTGGTTCTCACAGGAATGAGAGTCGGCACTGAACTCTTTCTACGGCATGATCACAGCTAATTAAGACAGATTTATATGATGGGGTATTAGGGCCCTACAAAATAAAAACAATTAGATTTAGAGAGTAAAGTCATATTACTACGAAACTACAACTTCATTCTATTTTGTTTTGACTTTATTCTCGTAATATTCCAACTTTATTCTCGTAATATTCCGACTTTATTCTCATAATATTCTGACTTTACGATTTTATTCTCGTAATATTCCGACTTTATTCTCGTAATTTTACGACTTTATTCTCGTAATGTTCCGACTTTATTCTTGTAATATTTCAACTTTATTCTCGTAATATTCCTCCTTTATTCTCGTAATTTTCCAACTTTATTCTCGTAATTTTACTATTTTATTCTCGTAAAATTCCAACTTTATTCTCGTAAATTCCAACTTTATTCTCTTTATAGTCTTGTGGTATTTTTTTCAGTGTGGTCCTAACACTCGGTGGTGAATTTAGTAACAGCGACAGTCATATTTTCTATATTCGCTCAGAGGCTCATGTTGGTGTAAACATAGAAATATGCAAACATGTATCAAAGCTGCAGGCAAATCAGCATCAGCTGCTCGGTTTCCCATTTCCTTGATTTTGCAGAGTTAACTCTTGAATGGTCCAATGAGGGCCATCAGAGTGAAATGAAGCATGTAAAGAGTGTCAGTCAGAGGCCTCTTCAAATTTGCTGTAACACAGACTGCTACAGGAGGCTCACAAACATCAGCATCTCCGACAAGTTACAACATTTCATTCTCTTTACCTGAGTATTTTTAAATTAAATTGAATTAAATCTGCTAATAGGAATAAAACAGTTTAACTGCACCACTGCATATATTTTGTTATGTGGTTCATATTTACTGCTGGGCAATAAAATCAACTGTAAATACCAGAGCAGGTGAGTTTATCATTCTATAAACTCTGTGTTTCTGTTTCACTACCACATAATTTATGCAAAAAAGCAGAAACTGAAACCCACTCAACTTACAATCCAGCTCGACTAATTTCAATGTTTGTTAAAGATTAAGCTTTGAATTTGAATTAAGTAAATTATTTCTGCAGTCAAGGTTTTTTTTAATCCAAATGTGTGATTTAAAAGCATGTAAATGTTTTCCTCCTGTCTGTGGATGCAGGCAAACGGAGAACTGCTGCGTCAGGAGTTTGTACATCGACTTCAGGAAAGATTTGGGCTGGAAATGGATACATAAGCCCACAGGCTACCTGGCCAACTACTGCATGGGGTCGTGCACGTACATCTGGAACGCCGAAAACAAATATTCCCAGGTAGGAACTAAACATGAAAATCACAAGGACAATCACTCTTAGGCCTACAAGCAGGCTTTACATTACGATGAGCCAGTGTTGGGTTTGTAAGCTGCTCTGAGTAAATCAGATAGACGGCAGAGGCTCATCTGGCTGGTTCTTGTTCATTCATTCACATTTAATTCATTTTTTCTTTAAAACCTCACAGATTAGCTTTGCAAAGAAGTTAAAGCCTTAAAAAGTGACTGAGTTAACAACCTAAAAAACGTACAAACCAATTGTTTTTGTTTAGAAAGTTTGGATTTCTTCTGATTTCAAGACTAATTCCCAAATTTGGTCAACTTGTTGTAATGTTTTAGTTTTATCTCAGGATAATTCGGCTACAATTTTATTAATTTTGGGAGATCGGCAATTAGTGAATTGGTGAAAATCTGGTCAGACTTTTTAAAGATCAGAGATCGGACAGGAAACTGCGGATGGACGCGTCTTCATCTTTAGAGCAAAATATTTTACAGATAAATAATTTAATATCAAGTGTAGAAAATTTTTTTTACTAAGAGTGATTCTGCTTTCTTCTTGGCTTTGGAGCAACTAGAACCATAAATATCAATCCACCTTTACTCAAATAAGAAATTAAGTTAGAAACTGTGAGGCTTTCTTGTAACACAATCGTGCAAAACTTACAATCATTAAACGTTGTTTCTATTTATTATTGAGCAGATTACTGTATTTTCCGCACTATAAGGTGCACCATCAATGAGCAGCCTATTTTAAAACTTTTTTCATTTATACGGCGCATAGAACAGACGCTACAATTTGGGTTGCCAATTTGTTCCGTACTCTATAATTACACATCCACATCTGTAAAGAAGTGGTCCCCTAGTACTTTATATAGTAGGCTGTCCCAGTTATTGTTTCACTCACGGTGTTGGTGTTGCTATATTGTGCCCAACTGCTTTCTGGGTAACAGAGACCAATCGACACGCCGCAGCCTCTGTCTCTCTTCCCCCTATCCCAGCATGCACTGCGCGCTTCTTCTACGGGGGAAAACAAAGTCGGCGGCTGCTTATCGTAGTTGCTAGACCTGTTGTGGCTCAATATTGGTCCATATATAAGGCGCACCGGATTATAAGGCGCACTGTCGGCTTTTGAGGAAATTGAAGGTTTTCAGGTGCGCCTTATAGTGCAGAAAATACGGTAACTTGAAAAAAAAGTATACAAAAATTTTTTTAAATTATTTTTGTGGCCCTGAAGTTCTTTAATTTAGCCCTGATAGCAGACCGTTTGGACTAACAGGAGCGTTGAGCTGCTGATCTGTTCATGTTTTTGTGTTCAGCAGGTTAATTTTTTTGTGGGATTCCTGAGGTTGTGTTTCTGTTTGTTTTGCAGATTTTGGCCCTGTATAAACATCACAACCCCGGCGCGTCGGCCCAGCCGTGCTGCGTTCCCCAGACGCTGGAGCCGCTGCCCATCCTCTACTACGTGGGAAGGCAACACAAGGTATCAGTACCCCGGGTATTTTTAGATGTTTACGGAAAGTTACAAGGTGATTTACGGTTAATTTCTGCCTACAGGTGGAGCAGCTTTCCAACATGATTGTTAAGTCCTGCAAGTGCAGCTAAAAATACGCGGTGGCACAACGCTCTGCGTCTTCTGGAAGCAAACAACAATGGAGAAGGTTGCTTGGATGCCCCAGAAAGGACAATGTGATCGTTTGAAGTGGATCTCCAGCGCTTTTTTTAAGACTTTCTATTAAAATAATCAATATTTTTTCTGTATTTCTACTCAGAAATAAACAAAAAAAAAAGATTTTCCCTAGCATAATTTAATTTATTTGTTGTAGAACTGTCTCAGCTGGAGATGAAAAATGACTTCTTACTCAAAGTTTGAACAGGAAAAAGGACAGAATGACCAAAAATAACCCTGATGGAAGAAGTTCGGTTTCCTCAGATGGGACGTTTCCATTTGTCACAGCAGCTTCCAGAGGTAACGGCAAAACGTGCCAAAGCCAAGGTGGAAAGCACAGGTTGTTTGGGAATTTCCTGGAAGATAATACTGCTGCCAGTGCTTTCCATAAAAGAGAAGAAACACCCGAAGGGATTGTCCATGCTGGGAAAACTCCCTGTGCCTGAAAGGCCGGGCCAGTCGGACAGCATTTCAGAGGAGCTGTCCATCTGTTACGTCACAATATTTGTTTTTCCAACATGCACCGTGTTCCCATCACCTCCCTGCGCTGTCAGGAAGTTTGTGCCAATAGCTTCCTGGTCCGTGAAGATGACGGGTGTGAGAGCGTTTAAAGACTTAGAGTCTGCATGTTTAGATAAAGAGGCTCAGGTTAGAGAAGCCATGCTGGCTCGTTTTGTTAAAGGTAAATTATTGCCTTTTTGTAGTTTTACAAAGGAAGTTTCCATGTTCTTCTGAAATGTGTTTTTAAAGAGTTTATTATCTTGTTTTGATTTGATTTAGCGATAAAAACAACATATTTTTCACTTTTCTGTGTTTTTACATATGAAAAACTGTTTGCAAATAGTAATTGAAAAAACAAATAAACTTTTTAAATTATGGCATTGACTGTATGAGGATTTTGTAAAAACTTCATCATTTTCCAGTGATAGGTAAACATGTACATATCACATGTTCCTCAGAGGTCTGAGAAAATGCAAAAAAGAATTCTGAGAAGAAAAATAAGAATTCTGAGAAAATAAGTAGAATGCTGGAAAAAAATCAGAAAAATCGGGGAGAAAAACGTCAGAATAAGGAAAAACATCAGAATACTAAAGAAAAAAATCTGAGGAAAGAAAAGAATTCTGAAAAAAAATCAAACTTCTTAAAAAACAAAGCAAAATTCTTAGAACAAAGTCAGAATTCTTGGGGGAAAAAATCAGAATAATGAGCAAATCCCCCCCAAAAAACAAACAAAAAAACAAACAGAATTCTGAGGGGAAAAAAAGTCATAGATATGATTAAAGAAAAGAATCAAAATTCTGAGAAAAAAATCCAAAATTTGAGAAAAAAGTTAATTCTTTTCAGTGACCATACAATAAAAAAAGGATTTCAAACTAAAAAAATTAGTTAATTTATGACATTAATCAAATTAAGTTAATCAAACTCAATTCATTCATGTTTATTCAACAGAACAATAAATTTTAGATTTATCTGGATACATTTAATTTGATTACTCGTTTTGTTAAAGGTAAATTATTGCCTTTATGTAGTTTTACAAAGGAAGTTTCCATGTTCTTCTGAAATGTGTTTTTAAAGAGTTTATTCTCTGTTTTGATTTGATTTAGCGATAAAAACAACATAATCATAAACAACAAAAATCACTTTTCTGTGATTTTACATATAAAAAACTGTTTGCAAATAGTAATTGAAAAAACAAATACACTTTTTAAATTATGGCATTGACTGTATGAGGATTTTGTAAAAACCTCATCATATTCCAGTGATACGTAAACATGTACATATCACATGTTCCTCAGAATTCTGAAAAAATGCAAAAAAGAATTCTGAGAAGAAAAATAAGAATTCTGGGAAAATAAGCAAAAAAAGTTCATTCTTTTCAGTGACCCTACATTGAAAAAAAGGATTTCCAACTAAAAAAAAAATTGTTTATGACATTAATCAAATTAAGTTAATCAAACTGAATTAATTCATGTTTATTCAAGAGGACAATAGACTTTACATTTTCCTGGATACATTTAATTTGATTACTTGTAACAAATTAACTCACTTTTTAAGTTCAATCAACCGTTTTCTTTTTTCCAGTGTAATCCTCTTCCGTACTCTAATGTGAACACTACTGCTGTCAGCAATTAGAAATGCAGTTCAGTGTTGCACTGCAGCGTTTAATCTGGTTAGTTTGCAATGTTTCCAATAAGCTTTAATCAAAACAAAGTGAACTCTAACCATTTTATTAGCTCTTACTGTCCTTAAAATGCCCTCTTGATGTTTCTTGGAAATACAAAACCAGTTCGCTAACACTGGATCTAATGTCTTCCATCGGAAAATCCGATTCTGACATCTTTTCAGGAAACTTCAGCAATGCTTTGGAAACGTTGGATTTACCCAGGAAGAGCGAGTGCTGTTGGACAGAAGCTAACGGAGAAAAACAAAACGTGCAGCTCAGTTCCTGGCACTGCCTCTCCCTGAAGGGATTCATGCCATCCCAACATTTTTTTTCCCCATCCGTGCATCTCTTCCACCCCCACCCTGCCAGCCTCTCCTCCCCAGAGGATTACTGTCAGCCCGTGGAGCTGCATTGGGAAAGAGACAGCAGGTCCAGACCCGTTTGTAAGTCCCAGACTTAAGGGCAGTGACTGCATGGAAAATTAAACACTCACACTGTACACATGAAAACACAGAACCCACTGACACACAGCCGCAGCTCCACCATTAAAAGGTGTTACATGTCAGCCAGTAGCTACCTGTCCATCGGCCGTAAAATCTCTCCAAGTTCAAATTACAGAAGTAAATTCACTTAACGGAAAAATGGCAAATTAAAAAAAATAAATCATTTTTTTCAATAAGTTTTTATGATGATGTGGTTTTCAATTGTATTTAAATTGGTGTATTTTGCTCACCTCACCAAGCGCAAAAACATCAGTTTTTTTTAAAATTGGTGTGTTTCATTAAGCTAATTTATTTAAATTTGCGTTTTTTTAAGTGAAACCAAAGTGTTGTACATATGGAAATGCAGTTAAGAGAGTGTCATGGAAGTTGCTTTGTGTCGATCCTGTATCTTTGGGGTCATGTTACCACTAAATTAGTGTGATTTTCCTCCCACTTGTTGGTTGTGGTGAATGTTTCTTGTGGGCAGATAAATGAAGACGGATGAAACAATTTTCTTACTTTTTTTGACAGATGGGTTGCCAGTTTTAGATTTGTTATTGTTGTAAAAGCACACAGTGTGCTGCCATCTTGACGATGGGGATGTAATTGGTGAGATAAAGAGTTGTTTTTCCAAGAAAACAGGATCATTACCAAACCCCTAACAAGGAAAACACCAGTTTGATAGGAAGACCTCAGGATTAGTTTTAAAAATGGCTGCACGCCCTCCCTCCCTTTTCTGAGAGAAAAAAGCAGAGCATAAAGGACAGGAGGGTCGTAAATCTTTCATGTTGTTCATGGTGCGTTCCCCGAGGGAAGGTAAACTCAAGTTGGCTCGTCCTTCCGACCAGTGTTCGTCTCTCAGCAGCTGCTTCCTCCCAGGCCCTGCAGCATTTCATGGGACCAAAACCAAATGCTGACTTGACATCTCCTGCCAGAAAATCGCACTCCGTCCAAAGAGAAGTAAAAGCAACACTTGCATTCGCTAAAAACAAGAGAAAGAGGTGAAGTGCAGGGATCTGGGGGTCAAGCAGGTGTTCGCTCACCGCTAACACGATCCACGTGCCGACTTTATACGACCGCATGAGTAACCGGAAAATTATTCTGTTGTTGCTTTTCATCACTTTTGACATAATTCTGTTGCTTTAATTACCACCATGTGGCGCGTTTCATCTGGCTTTACCTACAAAACCTCAAAGGTTCAGTTCACATAATGACTTCTGGACTGTAAAAACACAAAATATCACAAAGGATTTTCGTCCGGTTTCTAGTTCAAACATCTTGGAGCATTTGAAACAAGACAAAACTAACTTACAAGTAGCTTTTCAGCAAGATATAGGCACGTGTTTATAAGTGTATAATTACTTAGCAACTACTTAATATTGATGAGAAGGTTCTAAATCCACTGGTAGAATATTCCACTGTTGCCTAGCAACCCCAGCCGAGCCCAGCCCGTAACCTAGCAACCCAGTCCTAGTTCCACTGGCAGATTGGCTGGCTGCACTGGCTGCGTTCACACTGCAGCCTGAAGTGACCCAATTCAGATGTTTCTGACGTAATGTGACCTGTATCTGATCTTTTCATGGCAGTGTGAACAGCTCAGGTCAGATTCTTTTAGAATGTGACTCATATC
>CAEGAF010093996.1:0-67765 GCA_903067075.1 Micropoecilia bifurca | reverse complement strand
ACACACACACACACACACACACACACACACACACACACACACACACACACACACACACACACACACACACACACACTCATGCACACCTACACAGCAAATAGAGATACACTCAGACACGTGAACTCCTGCATCACTTTTCTCTCCTCGTCTGCTGTAATTCGTGTGGGATGCAGCTTATTTATTTATTTATTTATTTTATTTTTGGAGAGAGTATATATCTAAATCCCAGCGAGAGAAGTAGTGTGTATTTACTTATTCCCCCTTCCTTTTAACAGACTGTGCAGTGCATGAAAATGAAAGGTCTCGCCAAGGGCAAACCCGTTCTGCCAGACACAGAGGCAGAGAGGTTCATCCACACAGAAAGTTTTTCTCTTAAAGCTTGCACACGCTGACATGTAGACTCATGGTGAAGGAAGGCCTCTGTAATTACAGAAGCGTGAGCCCCTTCCCTGGCTAAGGTGAGCTCTTTGGACCTCCAAGTCGAAGGCCTGTGGCCTTGCGTAGAAATCACACATAAACACTTGTTGAGCAAACCACAACCCCCCCATCTGCTCATGCATGTCTTCATTAAAGCCAAAATGCGGATCGATGTGCTGCTTGTAAGTTTAAAGGACCACTCTGAAGAGTCCACCCCCCAAACCCCCCCCCTTTTCATCCTCTGGCCATCCGACGGTGACAAACTCAGTAATTTGTGAGACAGAAGGGGCGGCAGACAGCTGATGGTGAGGGTGGCTAATTAAGAGACCTGCCCAAGCATCAAACACTCCAGAATCCATGACAGGCGATGGAGAAGCCTAACGATTATGGAAATGATATTACATAGCCTTCTTTGATCATTGCATCACATTGCATTTTCTCCCAATCATCTCTTAACACATGTGGGACTCCGTCGTGTTCAGCAGCGCAATTTGGTCACAGAGGAGAAGGGCCTGATCAATAAAGATAGTCTGAAAACACTTTTATGATTAACGCACCGCAGCACAAAAGACTTAAGGATATTATTATAGATGGTTGTAACTGATTCAAGGATACTGTAATGACTATAAGATGCTATAAAAAAGTTCACGTTCAGTTTTGTCACAGTAAATTAGTGCCATAGGGGGATAAACAATACACAGAATAATTAGGCTGCACCCGAGCTGAGGCTTCTAATGTCCACAGGACAATGTCCTGAAATCAATCCCTGCTGACAAGAGAAAGGAATGTGCCGCGTTAAAAAGCACAAACATGTCTGGTTGCTCTGTTCTGCACTACGTTCTCGTGTCCGCAGGCCTCCACATCCCAGCTTATGTTGTACTTATGCAGATTTCCCTGCTTACTTTCCTAGCTCAGTTGAGCAAAACCATAACTAAGAAGTCAAACTGTGAGTACTGCACAAGCAACCTGATTGGATAAAGACTCTGTCTGAGAAATATCATTTCCATAACATGGAAATAATGGTCATTAGCAGTTTTTCCTAATTTTTTCCCCCTAGTTTGTGAACTGCGTAATAGGCTGCAATAAAAACTGCTTACAGTTCCTTGCAAACATTTTTCACATGTTCTTACATTACAACAACAAATTTCAGCGTATTTTAAATGAAAAAATGTTACAGACCTGCTCTTTTTACTCAGTTAACCCTAAACAACATTCTGTATCACTGCTCTCTTCAAAAAGTCACCCTGATAATAGACAGAATCCACCTGTGTACGGTTTAATCTGAGGACTAAAACACAGACTGAGGTCAGGTGTTAAGATCAAAGCAGGGTTTGGTTATAAAACACCACTGGAAACAAAAAAACATTCACCTTCCAAATGTGGTCAAACGAGACAAAAACAAATCTTTCTGAACTGCACGAAAAATGGCACATGAGGTGTAAAACTAGCTCTGCGGATTATCCAAAAATAACACCATTATGGAGTTACATGGTAAAACACGGTGGTGGCACCATCTTGATGTGGGATTGCATTCCTAGAGAGTTACAGGGAAGCTGGCCAAAGCACAGATATTGAATACATTTTAGAAGACTGTAGCAAAGGCCTCCTCTCCAGTTGGACAACCATAGATTAGTGTAAAGCATATGCATATTTATTAACGGTCCAGTCAAAGTCTGGAACTCTCTGAGTTTGAGTTATTATCCAGAGGATAAGCTGTACTTTTAGTTAATTGAGGTTCAATAAAGTCTTGACACAAGACTGCTGTACGCACCTCAATGTCACATCAGGACACAAACCTTTTTAGATTTTTTTAATTAATTTTAATTTCCTTTCAGCTACCTTCTTTCTGAATATCATATAAAATCACAATAAACACATTCACAATCATATGCAATGTGGCAAAATGTGAACACTTTTATAAAGCAGTGCACAATATGGGAAATATTATACTAAGTGCAGGAAATTAGGATAGAACTGCATAGGATATAATAAGAACGAAATTAGCTCTTTGTTATACTTCATTACTTCTGTCTGTTTCTTTTCCTGCTAGTCAGACTGAAACAGAGTAAAAGCGTCTCTCCTTCCACTCTCCGTCCCAGGTGATCTGGAAACACGGCTCCTCCAAACAAATGCAAACCATTCCGCATTTAACCATGTCAACGAGCTGCCCAAGGTCACCGCTGTTGTGAAGAGAGGGGATAACATCGGCCCCTCCTAGGAATTTAGCAAAGAGGGTGAAGGAGGGAATCAAAGCGGACGAGTCTTAGGCCTGGAAAATGGGAACACGATACAATATTAATGGTTGACGGAGCGAACAGACAAACTCGGAGCACCTCTGAGGAGCAGTTGCTCCTTGTGGCCCAGGATTCAGAGCTGATTGACACGTGTGACACGCGCAGGATGAGGCGTTTGACGAGTGTTGCGCTCAGGAGGGGGGCAGCGCTTTTGTTTAGCAATGCACAAGCTTGACAAGGAACGTTAACTGCAGCCTAAGCATCTGGCATCGAGCAGCGGTGAAGCTTTGTAATTCTCTAAGCTGTGTGCCAGCTTTTACGACTCACCAGTGACAAAAGCACTTTGACTGTGGAGTATTTTCAGAGGGAGCTTAAGTAAATGGTCTGGGTTTGTCACTGTAAATGGACGTTTTAAGAAGTCCACAATCGCCATGTTTTTGGAAATGCGAATTGTGAGAGGACTTACGCAAGTTCTGACTAAATTAACAAACTTCTCCTGAGAAATGTATGGTTTTCATCTCTTTCCTAAAACTTTACTGTCACTAGTTTTGATATTTACAGCAGTAGGTCAGTGTAAAAGAAAAGAAAAATGTAAAATTAACTCCATATCCCACTGCATGATTGTGTAGCTGCTTTACGTTTTATTCGCTTTAGATCTGAATTTAAAACTGCTATAAACCATATAAGCTACTTTCTCTGCAACAATATATCAACAGTAACTAAGCAATATGATTCGGTAATGTTCAGTGTTTCATTTCCATTAAGAACAAAAACTATTTTATTGGACTTTTCAAAAAAATGTGTAAAAGTTGAAATACATTTTTCTTTCAAATAAAACATTTACGTACCTCCTTCACTGCCGATGTCTACATTTATATATCCATAATTTTACATGAAGTTTGAAAACGTTTTATCAATTTGAACATTTCTTTTTCTCTTTAGATTTCAAACTTATAAAACTTTACTACTCTGTATAGAATCAGAGGTCAGGTTGTTTTTTTTTTATACAGGAAGTTTTCAAATGGATGGAAAAATGAGCAGCCAGTAATAATACCAGGGTGGCATCATAAACCCAAAATCCCAGATGATAATGTGGAGAGTATTATTATAACGTTGTTTTAATGAATAAACGACAATAAGACGCAAATGATTAAAGAAGTGTGGTGAAACAGTGTTTGCGCCCCCACAAATTGGATCTGTTTTTACTTGTTCTTTACGCATAAATCTTTCACATCATCAACTAAATTTTAAATTACATTAGACAAAAGATGAGTACAATAAGCTGATTCCAAAAAAATTATTTCAAGGGAAAAAGCTAAAAAAACCAAACAAGATCTAGTGGAAAAAGTAACAAATTAAACCTGCATGACAAGATGAAGTAGGCTAATAAATCTCAGAAATCAAGATGTCATAACCTGACCTGGAATTGTCTAAAGCTTTGGACTCTACAGTAAAAACTGTAAAAGACTATTATCTATCCGTGAATAGAGAAATCAACCAAAATTACTCCAAAACCGCATCAACAACAGAACCCAGAACATCATGAAATGCATTGCAGGTCTCACCCGGCTCAGTTAGCATCAGCAAGAAAGAGACACGGCAAAAATGGCATCCATGGGAGGGTTTCAGGTTGAGAGCAAAACAATCACAAAGGTCTATCTCACATTTGCTAAAAGACTTTCTGTGACTTTCAGGAAAATAATCTGTGGTATGACAATGGCAACAGTCAAACTTTTTGACAAGTAAGTGTCGCTTTACTTCAAAATGTAAAACTAACACAATCATTCAGAAAGTGAAGACAACAATAAAAGTGGTATAATGCTTTTGATTCTTAACAACTTGCCATAACTGGCAAAATTGCAAATTTTCCAATAGACAGAATAACATTAAGACTCCAACCAAATGGCTCGTTTTAAAAAAAAACAACTAAATGACGGTCCTGAAGAGGCTGAATCATAAAACCGTTTGAGATGCTGAGACGTGACCTTAAACAGTCAAAACCCCTCTGATGTGGCTGACTGGGCCGTAATGCATTCCCAGATATCGCCAATGCTAGATTGCAGTTGTTGCCTTCAATTTAGGCACAATTAGTTTAAGGTTTAGGGGAGAAAAACTTTTTCACATACATACATTTTTCCATTAATTACTGTTTATATATATATATATAATATAAACAGTAATTTATAATTTTTTAATTTTAAAAAAAATATATTTCCTCATGTTGTTTTTCTTTAGTGTTAAAATCTTTAGTGTGTGTAAGTGCATAAACCCATAAATTTAAATATTAATATGAAGGCTGGCCTATTTAAGGGTCGGAGGAATCCTTTGGAATCTGGTTTTTAACATCTCCACCTGTCAGAGCAATCAACTTCCTGTTGGACCCAAGGTGCCACAGAAAGGGAGCTAAAAACTGGAGCAGTATTACAGTTTGTCTCTGCCACTCAGGCCACCGAGGAGCGGCTGCGGAGGTGTTTGTGTGGCCTTGTCTGCTCTGATGGGCTTTGCTCTCCCTACTCAGCCGACGCAGGATTGATGGAGTGGCAGGGTGACATGTGAGAGGGTGTTGCAGCATGTTGCGTATGCTGGCTGGGCAGTGGGAGGGGGGAGCAGGCCCCTTATCCACTTCTGCCTCTGCTGTCACATTGATGAAGGACGGATTGGCTCTGGTGTGATCTGAGCGCTTCATCACGGTGATGAATGGAGCAGCAGCCGAGGCACCAGAGCTGGGACGCGTCTTTGTACACCTCTGCGACTCTTAGGTTAAATGTTTTCCCTCTTTTCTTTCTGCACACAGCAGCGCAGGTGGTTCGCATTATTCACAAAATTCCAGTCATGACTTCATGGAGGATCACGTGCCAAGGTGGAGTTGTTTGTTCACACTTTCACACATTTGGATGCAGAAGAACAAAAGGCAGGCAGGGTGAAATTTACTCAATATTTAAATTTTATTCCAGTTTTGTAACTTTTTAAATAAGCTCAAGGAGTGAATTCATGAAATCCGGATAAAAACGAGACCTCTGCAGACAATCTCAGCTTTTTTTTTTTCCCACACATCTTTCTTTTTCCTCTAAAAACTCTCATCGAAAATGTTTACACTCCTGTATTAACAGGTTTTCTGATCCACACCCTCCTCACACTTTCGCGCTGCAGGCAGGGTGGGGTGGTGAGCGCGTTTCCTCAGGGTTAATGCCTGGACTTGAAATCAGATCAGAGGCTCTTTGTCTTGCAGGTAAGACGAGAAATATTTAGCAAACGTTCTCATACCTGCAGTACATAATGAGCGAGTTGTTCAGAAAAATTTACCCGTACAACAACAACAACAACAAAAAAACCAACAGCTCCATCTGCTCTTTACATCCTTATCTGCATAGACTCATTGAGCCAGGCCCTGCATCTGTTCTGATTAGGTTTTTTAATGAACCTATGTGTGTACGCAACTGCCACTACTGGAGCTGCACAGCATATTGTATCATAATTGTCACTGCAATATGAATGTGTGCAAAATCGCAGTCGCAGTGGGCTGCTTGGATGCTATATTTAGGAAGTAATTATATTTGTACAGACATACATTAATGCTCTGCATACAAATAAAATAGTACTTAATACCGCAGCATTTTCAAACTTTGTGATATTACAACCAGAAACTTCAATGTATTTTACTGAGCTTTTATGTGATAGATATATTAAAAAATGTAGAAAAAAAGTAGAGTATTATTGTGAAGTGGAGGGAAATAATAGACGTGTCTTTTGGGGAATGATTCTTTCAGCTTTGCACATCCTGCAAAAAGATATGTTTGCCTGTTCTTCTTTGCAAACAGCTGAAGTTAATCAAAACTGAATGAAGGACATCTGTGAAAACTAAGACATGTCGACATCCGACTGAAAGCCCAACGCCGCCTGCCGTAACCTCAAGTCATCATCTTCCAGACAAATATAAGCAGCTTCCTTGCCCCTGCTGAAGAAAGGGATTTTCACAGTATAATGCTGCCACCACCGTGTTTCACTGCAAGGAAATGTTCAAGGTGATACACAGTGTATGTAAAACAAAAAAGCTCAACTATGATCTGCTTGCTTCTCTCACAAACCTCTGAAATTAAATTTTAACTTTAGATAGATGACTTCCCTCCCGACCCCACTAAGGGACAAGGGTGCAAAGAAAATGGATGGATGGATGGATAGATGACTTCTGAATTGCTGGACAGTTTTCAGATTTTTATTTGTGAAACATATGTAAAGCTATTTTTTGCTTGAATTCATGTGGACTTATTGCATGAAAACCCAATAAAAATATAACTGTTTGAGGTTGAGGTTTGAAAAAGTTTAAGGGCTATAGTAATGCTAATCATATCAAACAACAATACCACAAAAACAGGTTTTCCTAATACCACACAGGAGCGTCTACACCTCTTTAACTGGGAGACGCTCCCAGTAAAACCTTGACAATCCAGCTCCACTTGCCATTAGCGCTTATTTTTTTTATTCTGACAGGAGCATCTCAGCTCACCTCACCTTCAGGAGCAACCTCGTAATGGAAAAAAACCACTAAAATCAGAGACGACAATAAAGTCTCCTCTCAAATTGCGTTAGTCAGATGAGCTCACATCCTATAACCAGTCTCCCTGGTAAACAGAGTGGGAGAATGTTGTGTTAGTTGATGCGGCCAATTAATTATATTGTAAGTCATTTAAAAATCTATAAAGGAAGTATAAACTGGTTTAGGCTGTTTGAGAAATTGTAAGTATGGTATTAAAAAATGCAATACGTGTATTTCAATTGCCCTAAGCGGTGTTATATTGGAGTCTTTTTAAAAAAGGAGCTGTGTCTTAAAAAGGAGTAAAGCGTAAATTATGCATATCATTTCCCCCCCTTCCCATTCCTCTTCTTCATTTTTTTTGCAGGAAAACATGGCCGCAGTCTACACGCGCTTTGTCCCGCACGCTGCGCTCACCTCCCTGGAGGTGGTCTCTCACACCGACAGGGGGTATATGGTGAGGGGGGCGAGGTGGAGAGGTGTCAGAGCGCACCAGCTTGCCTCGGAGAGGCTCTCTCTGGCTGCTGCAGGGGTGAAGGCTCCTCTGTGTGCTAGTCTATTCGTGGCTCTGGGCTCCTAAGTGTGTTATATCGAGCCCGTGGTGTGAGACTGTTACTTTCCCCCTCGATCTTTCGCTCTCAGATCTTCGTGGTTAACACAACTGTAAAAGTAGTTTTCTGAGGTAGTTTTTATGGTACCTCAACAACAGCGTGAACTCTGCTTCAACGAAAGAGGCAAAAGCCTCTACCAAGCGGTCTACTTGAGAATAAAGAGTAGTGCGATTAAATTAGCACATATGAATAAAAAACAAGCAAAATAATCCAAAAAATAAACCAAAAAAGAGTTAATTCTGCGAAACTGCTGTAGTTTTGCTGTTTTCTGCTACTTTGATGCTCTTGTGAATGCTCTAATGTTGTGTGCTAGAAAGAGGAAGTGAGACAGTACTAAGATTATTTTGACAATTCATAAACCTTTGAGTGAGAGAACAACAATATATCACCCAAAATCAGTGTGTGAACTAAAAATAATGCAAAAGACCGAATAATTATTACACACTTTGCATAACAATAAAATGATCACATCGATGCAGACATTGCTCACACCTAATACACATGATTTTATCCAAGAAAGTGTTTGAAGAACCAACATTTCTACATATTTCATAAATTCAGTTACATAACTGGCATGATATCTACAATTTTCCCACACTGGAAGGCAGCCAGACCCATTATGCTATTCAATGAAGCTAAAGACAGTACACAAGAAAATTACAAACATCAACAACAACAACCCGGCTGCAGTCTTATTGTTCAGGTTTGCAGATATTAAGAAGCTGCATATCTATTGCTATCTAACATTTGATTTGCTTGTTTTCCTAAAATGTATCTTTACATTTAGTTCCTTGCTAAATGACAAGACATATTCCATATTAAAGCTGAATCTCATTTGAGTGATAACTGTGTGCCCAAAGCTCATCTAGGCACATACATCCTCCTTCAAGCTGCTTAGAAATGTTTTCCTGTATTAATGAGAGCATGACGTAAACTGGGTGGGCGTCCTGGAACACCAACACCGTGGCTAATTAGTTAGATTTCAAGTTGTTTTTTTTTCCCCCAAGAAATTTGATAAATGCGTGACTGTTAACTACGCGGGTATTTTATAATTTTTTTTATGCATCTGTAACGTATCAAAAATATTCTCTTTGCTGCCTTACCTGCACGGAGTTGAGCCTGCAGTAGCCGTTGAGAGGAAAGCGGATGACGTGCGTCGGGTCCTGGTTCCAGCCGGCGTTGACCGAGTTGCACATGACGTCTCCGGTCTCAGGGAAGATCTCCTCTATGAGGATCTTCTCCCCACTCAGGGCGATCCTCTCACCGAGGTCAGGCGTGACCCGGACCACCAGGCAGTCGCAGGGCTGCGCCATCCGCCGCTGTTCACGCTCCTGCTTCCAGCGCTCCAGCTCCTTGATCATGGGCGTCAGCTGGTAGTAACGGGCCTCCTCGTACAGCAGGTGGAAGTCCTGACAGACAGAAGAACCGTGGAGGGAACGGCGGTGAGTTACAGTCCTTTTGGCTGTATGTGTGACTAACACACCATCTTTCACTATATTGCATCTTCACCAAGGTCACATGGAAAACAATACAGCATAATGCTGTGCAATATTAAGCATGCTAACTAAGAGGCTATACAGCATGTGTGTGTGTGTGTGTGTAGGTGTGTGTGTGTGTGCGTGTTTGTTTGTTTGGCTATCTTTGTGGGGACTTTCCATTGACTTCCATTCCTTTCTACAGCCTAAACCTTACCTTTACCCTTTTCCTAACCCTAACCATCACATATCTAACCCTAACCAAAATTCAATTCACACCTTAGCCCTAAATCTGACCCAAAAACAAGGTTTCCCCTTGTGGGGACCAGGCTCCGGTCCCCACAAGGAGCAATTGTTCCCCACAACGTAGTATATGTCAGGAAAATCGTCCCCACAAGGTGTGTGTGTTTTTAAAGAGGAGTCATTTTGCAGTCAATGCTTCACGAAAGATCTTTGCTGTTAGTTATTTTTTCTTGTTATTAGCTCGTTTTGTGTTGTTATCATCTTGTGACTGTCTGCTCTCATTGTTGAATAAACTTTAAAATTGATCCATAAATGGCTCCGTCTGTTATTTCCGTAAACGAAGCGCTGCTGTGTAACGTCAGTGTTTTTCTTCTGCACACGCGGGTCGCTTTGGTAACACACAGGAGTTTCATTGCGGTTGGGTTTAATTAGTAGTATGAACCACCAAGCATTGAAAAAAAAAAGGATTTCAGCAACAATCAGAATTGCAGCTCAAGACGCAGCCAAAATGTAAACTTAATTGCCTTCAGGAGTGACAGCACATCCTTGGAAGAGAGAAACAATAAACTATGATCAGTGATGGCCTGCAACCAGCAGGACAACATTCTCAGTTAACAAAGCATAGCAGCTTTCCTCCGCTGCGGCTCTTGGCAGAGCAGTGCTGGCTTTTAGCATGTTTTGGCTAGCTGACTCCAGAAAGGCCATCAGTGGTGCTCCAGCAAAGTGTGATGGTGCATTCCTGTGTGCAGACAGTCTGCAGCAGATTGCTTCCCTCTCACTCCTGGGCAGGGCTCGCTGGGGGCCATTTGCCCCGGTGCGCTTGCCTCTAATTTCCCACAAGACCAGATGGCACCATCACTCACCACTACCATAGAAAATACAAAGGAGGAGGAGGAAATGTGCAAGTGAACATGAGGACAGTCATCAGCAAAGGAGCCTTTTTAATGGATTCCTCATATAGAGGGTGGGGGGAAGCTGGGAATATCAGGGGTTATGTTAATAAGGCTCGTGGCGCGATGTTAAGCTCCTATTAGAACAAGATCTAATTAGGTTACACCTAAACCCTGCAAATCTTTTTGCTAAACAATCAGTAATTAATCCATCTCTGTTCTGATTAGTGTCTCACAAGGAAAAAGAATGACAGCTTAATCCAGTCATTGTTTGTGAACTGTCATCTCTGACGCGCAGATATCTTCTCCACATTATGCGCATGTTGCTGAGCTCCACGCTGGAACCGTCGTCTGTTTATATTTATTAGCCAAACAAGAACATGAGGCATACAACAGCATCCGAAAAACCTTTGAAAAGTAAGAATGCAAATTTTTAATGATAAATTGTATATGCTTCATCCAGTGAACGCAGCAGTGCAATGCTGCAGAAGTACGTTTGCTTTTTAGTCTAACTTATTTGACATATTGTTGATTTTTTAAATTCTTTTTTTAATCTACTACATTTTGTTACCAGATTTGCACATCCAGAAACTGAAAGGTCAGCCCATTTTTCTACCTTGGTGAAATCAGTCATAAATGGGCCAAAATGGTTTGCTTTTAGACTCATCTGACCATGTCAGCTTCTTCCACATTTAGGAGTATATTTTTATGACGAATATTTGTCTTTTCACTAGATTATCCCACCTGACCTGTGGAACTATGCATCTGCCCCACAGTTTCCACAAACCTTTTAGTTGTTAGCTATGGTGAACAGCCATGTTTAGCATTGCTATCTTCAAATGATTTTCAATCTATCATTGAAAATCTACAACTTTCAAATGATAAATTCAACAGTGCATTGTGAAATGTTCAACGCTTGGAAAACTGTATTAATAAACTAAATCTGTGTTAAATTTTGTCCACAACTTCATCCCTTGGTCTTTGCGTTTGTTCATTAATGTTCTCTCACAAACCTGAGGCTTTCACAGGACAGCTGGGTTTATAATGAGATTAAGTAACATATAGGTGGACTCTATTCACTAATTAGGCGACTTCTTTGGATTTTAATACCTATGCACACCCTCCTCCTCCTTTCTTGAATTTTGCTTTAAAACAATGTAGAAACAATGTACCAACTTCCCACCACTAGGCACTGATTTATGCTGGTCGTTTAAGCTCTACGAATCATATTTAGGGTTGTGGTGGTAGCTAAACAGATATTAAATGTTTTTAAAAGCACTGCAGTTGTGATAGTGTTTCATTTGTTTATCTTTACCTCTGTTGCCTACCGCTGGGCACAGAAACAAAAGATGGCAGCAAACATGATTCTGTCACTCTTCACCCCTTCATCTGAGCTGTGCCTTCATCTGAGCAGTGGGACCGACACCCAAACACAACTCCATCTGGTCTCAGAGTTGACGCAGCACATCTTAAGCTCAAGTTCTAATATTTAGGATTTCAGATCGTGAACGAGGAATGGTGGGTCCATTTCCACCCCCACCCCTTTTTTCTCCTCCGTTTTCTGTCTCTTTTTTTCTCCTTTCTGTCGGCCTTCTTGCTGCTGCTGACAAAACTCATAGCGAGACGCCCCCCTTCAGGCGGCTTTCTGTATCAAAGTGTAGCTCCTCATCCTTCACAGGTCTGAAGCCATGGATGGATATGTTTTTAACAGGGGTCTGTCTGCGAGGCACTTTAGTCATCCTGAGCAGCGTAGAAAACAACAGAGCAATCCTAAGTGCTGAGGTGAGGATGAGAGGGAGACAAGGCCAACAGCTCTGTCCTGGTTGCTGAAGCTGCTGTTAACGCTGCCAGCCCTACGAGACAATTCATCCCCCAATCCTGTGTCCAGACAGCCCGTTTGAGCTTCAAAATAATGATCCGACCTGATAGCCTGACGGCAAGGCAACATTTCAGGGAAGGACAGGGGGAGGGACAGATGGATAAAGACAAGAAGGAAAGAAAAATGATGGAGGATGTCACTATGAGGGAGTCCGACTAATAAAGACCTGCTGTGTCTCTTAAACAAAAAAAGTGACTAAAACCACACAAGTAGAAGCTTGCAGGATGTTGATTAAACAAGCCACTGTAAAAAAAAAATGCAGCCAACTCCCATATAATGCAGATCAGTCGCAAGAATAAGAACACAACACATAAAGAAAGAAGAAGTCGATTTAACTGAATAATCTGACGTGAGCTCCGCTAACTCTCTCCGCTTTTAAACCATGCCCTCGCTATGACTGAGCATTGCTTACACTCTCCTGATTAATTGTGGTTTGAATAATGAGTCCAGAGGAGGATATTAATAGGGAATATTTTTGTTCCACTGATACAAGCTGCAAAAAAAAAAAATCTTTTCCTATTCTGCTCAGACTTTCACATTGATTTAGCAAAACACACTGCGCCGCGGCTGCCAGCAGCAGAAACAGACCCGGCCCTGAGGCGACGGCAAGCCTGATTGTGTTCAGATAAGGACATGCTCAATTCCGCCTCGCACTATTTGCATTTTTTTCTTCTGGCTTCACGCAAATTGAAAGGTATGCAGATCAACACAGGCTTATGCGAGTGGGTCGTAATGAGTCGAAACAATGAAGTCTAACGCATTCTGTGTAAACCGTGGTGCCTGATTGGACTGTCAAGACTTCACAGAAAGCAAGGGGGAAGGAAGGGGGGAGGAGAGGGGAGAGCAGCAAAGGGGAGAGTGGATGCAAAAGGAAAAAAAAGTAATCAGCTATGAGTCAGGCAATCGTCTGCCAAAATATGCGGGGCTTTCATGTCATGTTCTGTTGTCTGAGATTTGGCTCTTGTTCCTAGTATCCGTGGGGCCCAGGGAGCAGGGCCCCCGGCCCCGAGTGGCTTGGCCTCGCCTCACTACCTTGTGGGGAAGGATGATCGAGTGAAAAGGTCACTTTGGGTTGCGCAACGGAAAGAAGTGTACACCTAGGAAACCGTAGCACCAAATCAAACCTTGAGAAGGATCCAGCTGTAGGCATAGTCATTAATGCAAAGCCACATATGCTATTGTGCATAAATATTATATGCAGCGCATTTCAAAAGAAGTGCTGTTGTACAGAAAAACATCACCAGTAGGAAACTTGACATGTGCAACACATTATTTGATACACAACTAGATAGTGTGCTGATACGAACATGTGCTTTGGATTGGCTAATACAGGCCAAGTGTGATAAGAAACTATCCTTTATGGTGCCTCTTTCTACTTAGAATGAACTTCATCAATCAAGCTCAGAAACACAAACCAAGTGTGAGTTCTCAGCAAGGCTCAAGTGGATCTGGTGGTTCATAATGCGTAAAGGAACAGTGCACCGATGAATGCTTGCGCAGTTAATCGAAAAAATATCCGTACCCCTCAAGTTTTTCACAGTTTAGAAATGTTACAAAAACTACAATGTATTTTATTGGCATTTTATGTGATAGATCAACTAACTATAAAAAAGATCTGAGTGTGAGCAAATAAAGCCCACCAGTGTGTAATTTAAGCACAGCTGTTCCCTGAAGCCCTTGGAGGTTTGTTCGAGAATATTAGTGAGTAATCAGCAGCATGAAGGCCGAGGAAGATGTGGAAAAGTTCCACTGATATCCACAGTGGAAGAATACGTCTGCATGACAACTATTAGGTGTGCACTCATCAAATCTGGGCTCTTATGGAAGAGTGGAGAGAAAATCGATTGTTGAACGAATGCCACACAAATCCAGTAACCTGTAGAAGAAGATGCTCCAGTCAGCTGAGGACCACACTGAGCATTTTAGCTGAGAAACGAAACACTGTTTCACAGAAACCTTGCATATGAATCCTGAACACATCAGTAAAACATGGTAGTAACAGCACTTTGCTGTGAGGATGAATTTTTCACAAGGAACCAAGAAGATGGTAAGGGATTCATGTGAACATGGTGGAGGTCAACAGAAGAAGTCCTAAAAGAAATCTCCTTCTCCCTAATGTTTCACCTCCCAGCAGGACAATGAGCATAAAGCCGGAGGTACAATGCAATGATCAGAGCAAAGCCTAGAGTGGCCTAGTTAAAGTTCAAACTTAAGTTCAATTAAGAATGTGTGATAAGACTTGAAAGTTGTTGTTCATTGAAAGTCTTCAGAAAACTGAAACATGTTTTGGTGTGTAGATGTGGATATTGAAGCTGGTATCCAAAAGGATTGAGCCTGTTCAGAGTTGCTTACGACATTTTGATGTGTAACGGTGGCACCTGACGAATAGTGGTATTTACTGGTTCACTGTGTCTTGTCTTTTATGACTTTGTATTTTTGTTTTTTATGATGTAAAGCACTTTGAACTGCCTTGTTTCTGAAATGTGATAAACAAATAAATTTGATTGATTGATTGATTGATTGATTGATTGATTGATTGATTGATTGATTGATTGATTGATTGATTGATTGATTGACCTTGCATGGATCCAGAGGGGCAGAAGATAATAAAAACAGTTATTTTTCTCAAAACTATGTTCCTTCCACTTTATAATAAAAAAAAATACATTCACTTTGTGTTAAACAATTACACGAATTAAAAGAAATGCATTGAGATTTGCAGCACTAACATAATAAAATGCTAAAAAGTTCAAATATGGACATTTTTGCAGAGCACTGTAGTTGAATAGAAAATGTATTTTTAAATCTCTTGAGAGGACAGAGAAGCATTAAAAAGCACAAACATGAGTAAACCAAAGTGTGCCATCTTTGGAAAAATCAAAAATTGAACTACTTCGGGTTTTCCAGGACAGACGGACAGAAACACAGTGCAGAAATACCTTGAAATCCTCTGGAAGCAGCAGTTTGCTGGTCCTCAGAAAACTGAGAATGTAGCGGAATATCTCGCCGTCCCGATCTATGAAGTAGTGCTGCTTCAAGCTGTCCAACACGATGGGCTCGGTGCCATTGAACAGGCGACTGATTCTGAAAATTGAAACGGACACACAAACACACACACAAACACACACACGCAGAGAGACAGCCGCACACACAAACACAACCACATAATGGAATGAGCCAGCTCCCTTCAAATGCATGAAACAATTACCCTCCATTTATTTTTCAATTTTATTAGCACTAAGCTTGAAATGCATTAGCATCACAGGTTGAAACAAGGGGCTTAAGGCACAGTTCCCCCATTCCAGACTTGTTTGAAGTGTCCCTTCTGCAGAGAGATTAAAACAACACACACGCACGCACACACACACACACACACACACACACACACACACACACACACACACACACACACACACACACACACACACACACACGTCTGCTGCTTGTACTTACAGAAATTAATAGTATGAATGTAGCATTACAGCTCTATTATTCCATCTGTCAGAGGGGTGCAAATGAATCAGAGGCAGGAAATGGGGAAGGGCCACATGCTAAAATGAGGGAAGCATGCGGGAAAAAAAATGTTTTACTGTTACAGTTTAACTTTCCTATGAATTTAAATAGAATTTACTAGCAGCCTCTACTGTATGCAATGCGGCCTAACATGCAGTTTGGAAAATGTTTAACAATTCTGCCATTTGTAAGAGAGAGAGATGACCCTAAAGCAAAAAGCAAAACAACAAATAAATAAATATGTAGAAAATGTATATGTTGTTGTAAATGTTGTAGGGCAGACATGCACACTCAATAAAAAAATCTCAAAACTACAGCTAATGTTTTTTTTTTTTTTTTTACATATTATAAATTATGACAATTAACAAGAAAACATTAGTTAGATTCAGACTTTTAAGCATTCACCTAAATTTAGCCAACTTTGTTTTAGTAATAAGACACTTGTTGCAGCTCAGTATCTTGGTTTTTTCCCAACCCGTCCTTCAGTGAATTGCGTGATTAAGAGCTTATTTGATGTTGTCTACAGGGGCTCATCAAGGCAAAGAGTAGAAATTGCTATTATCTTTAAACTTTCATCACACGGTGCTGGCCCACACCTCCAGATACCCATGGACAGATATTTATCCCCAACCCCTCGGCTTCACGCGGACGTCCTGCAGGTCCAGCTCTCACTTCAATAATCTCATCTAAACAAATCCACTTTATCTGTTTGCTCATTTCTGGTTGCTACATATCCTTATTTAACCGTTAACCGTAACTGTCTGCTTGGCGTAAATAAACAATGTGGACAATCTGCAGCACGAAACCCCTTTTACAAATCCACTACACATTTGCAGCTCACTGACAAAGAGCTCTTGGCAGGCCACTGCGTTGCAATCGTTATACAATTTATTTATTTTTTAAGTAATCATGGTTTAAATCATATTAACAGCTTCCAGGCTGGCTGACAAACCTGTGGTGACAAGAGAGATCATGAAAGAAATTTGCAAATTGGCCAGCCGATGCTTCCTTTGGTGCTGGCAAAGTGCTGGAGTTAATAAACTTAGTTGGAGACACTTAAAATTAAAGATGCTCCCGTCAGTCAGCCAATTATTCTCTAGATCAACTCTGCCGATCGAAAAGTTGAATGCTGAGAAATCCTATTTTAACATCTACATGTACTTTCATTTGACTTTATTGGTTTTAGTAAATATCAGAATAGGATTATGGTTAAATATTTTGATGCATAAATTCTGTCTTATCGAAGAACAAGCATATCGAAGTAGATCTTACTTCAGGGGGGAAAACTAAATTGTTCAAAATTCGCAGCTCAGACCTAAAAGGAAAAGATTGGTTTTGTCCTGAAAAAGCTTGATCAGTGCATCTACTTAACAAAAAAGAAAGAGTAGGAATGTAAAGATACCAAAAGCAAGTCGTGTTCCCAACCTCAAATTTACTTTGTTGAATTTACAACCAGCTCATGTCTTATGGATTCTTTTAGCTTGAGCGATCAAGTCAAACTGGCCGCCTCTGTTTTCTTTAACTCGACTGTGTGAGGAAGCAAAGACGCTTCTCCCTCCCCTCCTGCCATTCTTCCTCTTCTTCACTCTCTGTCTCTCTTTCTTTCTTTTTCTTTTTCTCTCCCTCCTTCTTCTTTTCTCGCACCCCGTCTCCATCCTCTCCCTTGCTTGCTTTCTCTCTGGAAATCGATGCAAAATGCTTTATAAAAAACCAATACTCATCTCCCTGTTTGGCCTGAGGTGTTCCTTTCTCATATGGTCTTGCAATTCTTCCAGCTAGAATTTCACCATACCCCTCCAGGCTAACTCTGTTTTTCATCTCCACTTTTTCTTTCTTTTTTTTAAAAAAAGCAATTAAAATGCTGCCTGTTTTTCTTTTTCTTTCCCTTTCCACCACTCCCTCTTGTCTGTTGGTCTCCTCATTTTTTCCCTTTTTGTTAAATCCCTGAGTTGGAGGGGTGAGCGGAGGGGGGTGAACGGAGGGGATGTTATTAGCAGGTAGGTGGTGAGAAAAGGGCGAGGGAGGGGTTATGTAGAAAAATTAAGAGATGAGATAAACAACAAAAAAAGAGCAGGCTGATGAGCTGGGAGGGGTGGACTAAAGAGAGGAAAACAGAGTAGAACAGAGATTAGGAATGAAGGAATGGTGAACTGAGACAAAAATGTAAAACTTAAATAAAAACAGAGTCAGAGGGAAGTTTATCATGGGAGGCAACACTTAAATTCTCCAACAGCAGCTCTAAATGGCAAATTGACTGAACTAATATTATGCATTTCCTATCTTACTCTTACTCTCACTGTGAGGAGAGAACAGATCACCCTGTGATGATGTTCTAAGCCCTTATCCTCGTTTCTGTTATACTATAAGGAAGCTATACCTCCATCTGTCACCTAATGGAGATAACTCACTATGGAGGAACACAAACACATGCAGAGATTGCTGAAGGTCAAATAGCTCTGACATCTGATGGTTTCTATCAGTGGGAAAGTGAAGGTGGCCCTGCCTGATTCTGAGTCATTCGGTCATTAAGGGACAGTTCTCCAAAAACAAGAACAACTTGAAATCAGTTTTTTAAAAAGTAACTTTAGTTTTTTAAAGCAGAATTGTTTCCCCCTTTTCTCCACTACTTGTTAATTCAAGTAGTAGTTAAAACTTTTCCTCCAAAAGCTGACCAATTAAGGTTTTCTAACCTATTCCTACTGCATGGCCATGATATATGACTGTATGTGCCACATAAACAGTCATTAATCCTAAATGCGTTGTTTTTCATTTAGTTAAGGGGGAAATATTCCTACCAAATGCCCAAATTAAAAAAACTAACCAAAACACGCACTACACAAGAAAGCGTTGGTTCAAAATAGCAGATTTTAAGAATATAAACTCTAAAACGTCCTTGAAGTGTACTGACAATAATGCCAAGAATTACTAAAATTTGTATTTTTACCAGAAACAAAATGTATTGATCGCAATGTAAAGCTAGATACACAAATATGTTTGAAGAACTGAAATTTATTTCCAACAAAGAACCTCGGGATGGTTAAATCATCTCAATTAAAATGTTTGTATTATTATTTTGCAATAATTAATGGTCGTATTAAGCACAATCTGATATAAAAAGTTGAACCTTCATTCGAAGTCAAAATGTTTTTCCATTTTAAACATCAGAACGATCAACGCTGACAGCGATACGTTTTCATTGGTTAAAATCAGCTGATTTCTAATTCGTCCTTTGTTCAAATCTGACATTTACAACAACTAAACAATCAGTGATGTTGAGTCTGGCTGAGGCTGGTGTGAATCTTAACCAGTTTGGTTTTCCACAACTCATAGCCACAGTGCTACATCAGTGTAAATACTTCATCCATTAAATATTTGATCCTCTGTCAGTTTTATATTGAATTATAGATAAGGATCACAGCAACGAGAGGCGGTTTACAACAAAAAAATCACATTTTCACCATCAAATCTAAATATAAACAGCTGTTTCTACTTTAGTCTTTAGGGTAAGACACGTCAAAAACCCTGCTGCAAATCATCCGATGTAGTGACCAGTATAACACAAAACTGTATGATTAGAAAATAACATTTGCTTTTAATAAACATTTAATATTTACTAAATGACTGTTGCTTTTACCTGTTATTGTTTTGTTTAATATATGTTTATTTGTATTTTTCTATATGGATAATATGATATGTATTTATTTAAACGTCTTAATAAAACTGACAGATGACACTTGGATCCTCCACCAGAGGGCATAACTAAAGTATAGTTTTTTATTTAGCTGATTTTTAGATACTAACTTTGTTAAAACGATACAGGTTCCGGGATTACAGCATATAAATGATATGTTTAAATAAATGATGCGCTACGATCTTAAGAATAGAGTCGGAATTTGCATTTATGGGGTTAGTTTATAGACTATGAACGCATTTTAATACCCTGACTCTGATATCAAGATTGACGTTCATTTAAAATTTTTATTAAAGCTGTTGTTTCTCACTGTTTTTGATACTTTACTAGATGAAAAACAAAAGCAACATTGATGCTATCCTTACATTTTGACTGGTTGTTGCTTCTTATAATCTCGCCTCCAGTCCCTTCCTCTGCTCTGGCCTTCAACTGGAGCCAAGGTGGCATCAGATTTTCGGTGCCAGAAAAAAGCAAAGAGTTGGAGCTAAGCACGAGAACCAGTTTATCACAAGTGCTGTTTAGGTGGGAAAGCTTCCACAGTTTACCTTGGACAATTTTTCTTTAATTCCCACAGTTGCACGGAAACACCTGAATGTTGTTAGATAACATTTCAGAGTAGAATACAACAAAACGAAGGAAAAATACTGTTTTTCTTTTTGTTTGGTTTCTTTTTGCTTAAGCTTACATTAGCTGAAGAATGCCACTGTTAGTCAGGTCAATTGGCAGAGACTACAAATGTTTTCTTAATGTCTCACTTTTGCCCACTAAAAACTTTACAGGAAAATAAAGACGTCCAGAACAGTTTCCGTGTCTCAGGAACATTTCCCTTAATTTCTTCAGCTTCTGTTCAAGTGACTGCTGAGGCTGTCCTCTTTGAGAGCTACACAGAGTGCACATCAATGTTTCATGACCCCTGTCCCTTAATATGGCCCACACAGAAGAAGATGAATATCTGCACATTAGTTACTAGACTAACTTTCTCTTGGCACGCTGCATTATTTAGGGGCCAATCTATTAAAAGTAATCAGCGACTCCAAAAGTCTTTTAGCCCCGCTTTCACTTGGTTGTCACGTTTTCAGCGCTCCGCCCGTGGTGCCCTGCTCGACCAAACGCGGCTCAGCGCGGCACACATGCTCATGCCAGTGTAATTGTTTTGCTTTCTGCTGTCAGCCATTATCCTAATTCACACAAAAGGGGCCCCTCCTTCCTCTGGCTTCAGTGGAAAGTGGAGCCCCGAGGGCAACTGTACGCTGAGGAGGCTGGGAGAGGGAGCGAAACAATGAGTGTATGCATATGTGCGCGTGTGTTTGTGTGTGTGATCCAGAGTGAGAAAGAAACAGCAAGAGACAGATAGAGGGAGTGAGGGGAAGGAAGGAAAGGAGCATGTGTGCAAAGGAGAGGAAGAGGAAAGAGCGCTCCAACCAACTTCCACTGATATCTAGTCTTTACTCCCACTGTAAAAGCACAGTGTGGATGCTCCCACTACTGGCTTTGTGCTGACTTTGAACTGTGCATGCGTGTGTGTGTGTGTGTGTGTGTGTGTGTGTGTGTGTGTGTGTGTGTGTGTGTGTGTGTGTGTGTGTGAGACCACTTAAATAACTTCTTTGTATGGTGTAAATTTACACCAGTGGAGAAGCACAGCAGCACAAACGATAAACTACCCACTGCATGAACCTGAAGTACAGCTGAAAGTGCGCGCAGGAAATCATCTCGAGAAAGAAAAAAAAAGCGACATTAAACCGCTGCCTGGGCAGAGATGTTTTCTTTTTTTCTTTTTAACTCATGTTATATTGCAGCGGGATAAAAGAATAAGCTGTCAGGGATTTTCTGTCAGTAGACGTACTGAATATCATAATTTTATTACCAGGGGATTACATGGATGGTTTTCTTGTAGCCAATTTGGCAGATCCTCTGGTGCATGTTTACCTTGGTCCACTGGGGACTCAGCTGATGCACAACTGAAGGCGCCAGAATGCAACAAATGACACTGGGCATTAGAGGTAAACGCTGTAAAACGTAAGGGGAGACGTTTCAAATCAGTGGAGGCTCCAGAGTTAGTTTTTTTTTTTCTTTTAGAGCTACGGAGTGTGGAGTAACCGTTTCAGGACGGAGCTAATAATGAGATAAAATAGATTATTTCAACTAGTTCTTTCAAATCTGAATCATCCCAGCTAAAACCTTGAAGAGCTTTAAACTGCTTTATTGGCAACTGTGCCTCCAGAAAGCCATGTCCAGATGTGGGCCACTATAAAAAGTGGAGTGGGACACTAAAACCAAAAGCTAAAACAGAAGGTGAGAAGCTTTATTTAGGTATGTTGCTATCCCAGAACCTGAAATTTAAGTCTTTAACATTTTAGGATAATAGTCTGTATTTTGAGCACAAAAATAATCTCTTTCAATAATGTGTTTGAAGATGTTTGTTTAGTTCCTGGGGTACAAATTGTACAGCATCTCTCCTTATCTCACCTAAATATGTGATAACATTTAAATGTAGGGTCAGGAATGAGTGACAGTCATTAAAAACTGGCCTCTGATGGGTAAATATAAAATAAAGAATATTTAAGTTAATAAAATGAATTAATTTTGCAACTCATCAAACCTTGTCCTTTCATTCTTCTCTTAAATGTATGAATAGAATATCATAATTATATCAGATTTTCTGGCGGAAAACTTGGGAGTTCAAGATGCAAAAAAAATAAAAGTTTTCCTGCTAAACTTATTCTGTCATTTAATCCCATGTGGCAGAAAACTGAAAGTAAAACAGGAGTTGGAGCACAGGCTAAAAAATTGTTAACTAAATCACTCAACGGTATCAAATTGTCCTGAGGCCATATCAGTGTTAAAGTACAGATAATAACAATTACAAAACTGGTCATAAATCAGCAAAAGGTCAATATGTGGCATCCTCAGGAGTCTGAGTTTATATTTAAATAAATTAATAAATAAAATTTTCAAAGAACGATACGTCTGACATCAGAAGGCAGTTTGTTATTATTCAATGGGTACTTGACTGAGACGTATTGAGTTTAATAATAGCAAAAACAACAAAACCAATCTAACAAGCATCAAACTAAATGTTTAAAAATTCAGTTTACAGAGGAATAAAATGTCTATACATTGCTTCACAGGTTTTGAAGCACTAGTGCCCTGCTCAGTTGGTCAGAGATGAACCCATAAATCAGCAAATAAAACACAGAAAAAAACGACGTATTCAATAAATGATTCAAGAAAAAAAAACATCCATAATTTTCTAGCTTCAATTTGATCAACAAAAAAAATGTTTTACTCAGGGGCTCTTTCTAAAGTTTCATTTAAAAAATACATAAGCAAATCATTATGCATAAATTCATGTTTACCTTAGTTTTTTCCCGTTAAACGTCTCCCACTATTAAACTATCTGCTATAATCTTTATTATAAATCAGAACAACAACAAAAAAAAAAAAACTCAAGAAAATTGGTATCGGTCAGGAAAATCCCGATCAGTGCATCTCTGCTGTTAAACTGACTTCATTGTAGAAGTTACACAGCAGCTGAACGACAAGGACGCTGGTTAAACAATGTTATATCCGGTTCCTCATTTAAATAACAAGACCGTCAATTTATTCGATTTTAAATAAGTGCGTGTTTTCCATTATTCGATTGAATTAAATGGGTTTGATCATTAGTAATCACTTGTTAATAAGTTGCTGAACTAAGTGAATCAGGTATAAAAAAAATTAAAAAAATTAAAAAAGGGATAATAAATACACGCTTCTTACCTGGAGTCTGGGTACTTGGTGAGGGTCGCAAGGCTGCTGGTGTACATGTGTCCTCCGACGTCGATGTGAACGGGGGCGTTCGCCTTGGTCAGCTGAGCCGGCAGAGGGATCCCCTGAGCGGCCAGGGGAGAGACAGGGGACCGGGTCAGAGACAGCCGTGACATGCTTCTTCCCTCCTGAAAGCAAGTGTAGAGAAAAGCCATGGGAACAAAGGTAAAGGAGGGGCGGAAAACACTACACAGTTATCCTGTACGGGGAAGAAGAGGGTATATCCTTTCTGAATGCTATCAGATCACTTCCATGTCTGTCTGGTCGCATATTTAGCTTGGAAATTATTGCCACCGCTCTAATTAAGTATGTTTGCATCTTTTCATGCAGCACCGCGGGCTAGGATAGGAGGATGCTTATTAGAGGGCTGAGAGAGAGATAGACAGATAGGAAGAGTGTGAGAGAGAGAGAGAGAGAGAGAGAGAGAGAGAGAGAGAGAGACAGAGAGAGAGAAGGAGGGGTGTGGGTGATGCTAGGTGTCAGCCTTCAGGGGGATAAAATAAACTGCTGCTGCAATATTCTAATTAAAGGTCGCCTTATGTGTTAGACGTGATGCGCCAAGACGCACCAAGCACCAATCTGAGAAGGAAGGCAGTCAAGGCGGGAGGGGAGCAGGGAAGTTAAGGGGTGCAACTTTACCTTAGCTACACACACACACACACACACACACACACACACACACACACACACACACACACACACACACACACACACACACACACCCAATGCACAAAACTCCAAGGTGATCGCTCCTCACGTGACTGGATTTATAGGGACCAAACGCGTAAAAACGCGCCAGATCGCAACCAAAACGCACTGACAAGACGGGCAATGATCAGTTAGTTGATATGCTGTAAGTAAAAAAACAAACTCTGGAGAGAATTAAACAACAAAATATAAAAGACCAAACCCAAAAAGAAAAAAAACCCTCACAGAATTCTGATCATTTGAGTCTCAAACACTCTCTCTGGTGTTTGAGAGTTTATTGTAGCATGAGTGGCCAGAACAGTGAGCTGAAACTGATTAAATCCTTTGAAAAATATTTCCAATCACTTTTGCATTCTGGGTCGTGGTTAAAGAGGAACAGGAGAGGTTGGATGAGGGGGGGTCTAGTATCCAACCTGCACGCAAATGGTTCACCAACAAACCACTACGTGGGCACAAAATGCGTCCCTGCTCTCTGTTGGGAAAACCTAATCACGATTTGCAGCATTTTAGCAGAGAGTTGTAGGTCATGAAAGGATGAGGGTTCCTGGCACGATTGACTGTGATTTAAAATAACACAAAAACTTATTTTTTTTTTAAAAAAGAAGCTAAAATGCGAAAGAAAACTTCGATTAAACGTACAGAGCTGATCAGTTTACAGCTGCGCAGGAATCCAAATGATCCCTGCGGCTCAGAAAGAGGCGCCACGGGGGCTGGATTGCATTTCAAATTCAAGGTCAAAAAAAGGGGAAGAAGCGGAATGCAGAAAGAGAAACAAATTGGAGAAACAAAGTTTTTGCTCCTGTCACATGGGCCTGTCCCATTCCGGGTCTCTCTCTCTCTCTCTCTCTCTCTCTCTCTCTCTCTGTCTCTCTCTCTCTCTCAAGTCCACCGCACCAGTCCCGTCAGTAAACCTACTTTACGCATGGAGATTTGCATAAGGAACAAATGGAAAATTTGACCCATAATTCACCTTCTTGCCCTACTACTCACACTCAACCAGTACAGTCCAATTTTTATTTTATTTTTTTTTACTTTAATTGCTTCTTCTGACCGACCAGCAGTCAATATGTGGCAGGTCGCTCCACAAAACCACAGCAGCAACTTTCAAAACTCGGATGTGTCATAATTTGGACAAATCTTCTAGTCAAAAAATGCCACCGGGAGGCTGAAAACATAAAGAGCTCGATGGGCACGAAACATCACAAGCCTACGCTCTGCCTTTAATCTCCGAAAAGCTCAATATGGCGTCTCATTCCTGCCCCACAATTAAAAGCCGAATATACACGTGAAATGTCCTGCTGCTTATTAAAACTCACACTCGTTCAGAAAACACAAACAACCAAAAAAAAGGGCAAAAAAATGCATCTGCTGGCTCCTCACTGCCAGCAGCAGCTGCCCTCATGCAGCTCAGCGCAGTCGCAAAGCTCGTACTTTGACTAAAAAAAAGAAAAGAAAGAAGAAGAAGAAGAAGAAGCATTGGATTCCGTAATATAATAGTCACCCTACCGTTTCAAACATTGTAGGGAGTCCAGATGAAATCCGTGCCGGCGGTCAGTCCCAGCTGTTAAACCCCCCCGCAATCTTTTCTCCAAAAACTACACACGCATCCAGCTCCCAGCACGGAAGCTGCGCTAACACCAATCTTTTTTTTTTTTTTTTTTTTTTTTTTTTTATTATCAAATCCCGCAAAACATTTTTCCCCTCTCCTATCAGAGACGCTCGGATGTGTCCAGGGTCGGCTGCTCTCAGAGGGGTGGGGGTCTCTGTGGCTTTAAACGCTCTATTTGCAAGGCTGTCTCGACTCGACCTGTCCTCATGGAGCCGCTTTGTACCAAAGCGCACAGGAAGCGTCCTTACCTTGAACATAGATGAGATGATCTCCTTCCCCCCTTTTCTCCGCTCTTATTCGGATACGCGTGGAAAAAAAAATGTGCGGCTCTTGTTCGAATCCTGCTCCCGGTTTTTTTTTTTTTGTTGGTATTTTTTCCTGCCTCTTGTCTGTCTCTTTTTTTTTCTTTGCCTAAATGAAAACTGCCCCTGTGGTTTGTTATGAGAGGAAAGAAAGCCAATAATCCTTCTCTAAATAACAGAGCGGAGCTAAAAAAGAAAATTCTCGCTCCGGGCTGCCGGAGCGCCTCTGGGCCGGGGATTAGGCTACAATTAGCTCAACTCCACTCTCTCGCCTGGGCAATTTTCTCAAGGAAGAGAACGTGATACCCCACTATTCCTCAAATTATGACTTCACAGATAGAAAAACTCTTTCTTTCTTTTTTTTTTTTTTTGACGGAAAAAAAGTGGAGCGGCTTGAAGTTGAGATATAGAGGGGGAGCAGGAAGCCAAACAGGGAAGTGTCAGATTCAGATTTAGATTTAGCAGATTTTAATCATCGTCATTTCGTCTGATGTAATAGGTCCTCAGGCAGTCCAGCTAAAAGGAATACAGATCCATCTTCAGTCTGAATGGAAAGTTTTAAACCACGCAAGCAGCCATAAGTCCTTCACTCAGACAGCATATAACTTGTTGATAAAGTCTCAGGTTTTATATATATATATATATATAAAAAAATGTAAAAATGAAGTGATATCCTTGAGCCAATATCTTTCAGTGTCCCTTCTCTTCCCCACATTCACTCCTTCCGTCTCTCCCTCTCCTGCCTTAATGTCTGGAGTTGTAACGCCAAATTTCCTGCAGGCCATTAAAATCGAATGACGTTCATGGACATGCATGCATGCTGCTGCAGAAAGCGCCCTCACAACCCGCCTGCAGCCAAATGCGCCATTTCAATTATAGCGCAGGGCTTAGATGGAGATATCTGCACAGACCCCCCCCCCACCCCCTCTTCAACTCCCTCCTCCTCCTCCTCTCTCCCAAGTGAAAAACCAGGCAGCCTCCAGACTTTTTTTATTTATTTATTTATTTAGTTTTTGGAAAAGAAGATAGAGGCTGATTATTGTTATTTTACCCAGCAAAGAGAAGAGTGACACAAAACGAGCGCAGACATGAAGGAAGAGAAACGCGGGTGGATGAAGCAGGTGTTCGCACCTTAGGAAAGGATTATTTATTTATTTGTGTGTTTGTTTATTTGCGGGTAAATAACTGTGAATAATTGATGCAGCATTGAGCCCAGTAATTACCCTGTACCAGCTTCGTTCCAGAGGTGTCATGTTGGTTTCTTGATATTTGGCGCCAACCAGCGTAGAAACTTGTTACTGGGTCCACAGGATCTACACGGAGCAGCCAGAGCTTCAGTCTCCTTCACTCTTTACACCCTGAGCAGGATTTTACTGAGGACTCTTCACTTCCTTGGACTCTAGAGTTTTCAAAACAATGAAGTGTCACTTAAAAATCTTACTAGTTATTATCATTGTGAGTTATTTCATTTGTTAGATTTTTATACCAGGCGACATTTACACACAAAACTGTTCAAACATTTTCTCTCCTTAATGACTCAATTGTTTTCACAATTGCTTTTGTTTTCTATATGTCACATAAACGCTTCAGGCCACCAAACCGATTGTAATTACATGACGTCAGAGCTAATGGCGTAGTTTTTGGGTTCATCTTTGACCTCCTGGATGAGTTGTTGAGCAATTTCTGGTAGAATTCATAGTTCCATCATTCACAGGAAGTTGTCCCAAGTCCTGGTTGCAGTTATTTTTACAAAAGTATTTTTGTCAGCAGTAGTTTTCACCTTGCAATACTCCCCTGGTTATTGTTTCCGCCCATGTCTTTCCTTGTATTGAATCATAAAAAAATAATAATAAAAAATTGACTTCCTCCTTTATACAGCGTAAACCTTCCCTTTTTCAACTTTAACTTTTTTAAAAACATGTTTTACTTTTTGTGGACATGAAACAAACTCTCATGCTCTTCAAGCTTGCTGGAAACAAAAAGTTGTAAAATGGATGATAAATGCACTTTAAACAAATAAATACTGCGACTTATTTATGGAACATCCTTCTCTTTAGGATGTTGCAAAACACCCAAATGTTTATGAGTGGCCCCTACTGAACTTTTGGGGATTTTGTCGCATTACAGCCTGTCGTTTTGCAAAAAAAAGCAATTAAATGATACAAATAAGCGATATTGCTAGTGATGTATGACAGCCTTGGTGAAAGGAGTGTGTGAGCATGCGTCTCTGCTAGAGGCAGGCCAACTTTTCGTATAATTAGAGGGACCTGAGCAGGCCTGAAGCGTTCCTGCGTCGAACCCTCTGGCTCAGATTTGTTGTTTCCAGAGGTAAAAAACTGTAGGGGGGGAACAGATTTTTTTTTCTCATTAAAGGAAACAAGCCTGGAGTAAGTTCAATTACATGAAGTATGCAGGGATGTTGTAAATTTAAAGATTTAAATAGCTTACAAAGTGGCCCCAGGCCCCATCAGTTAATTTCCTTAATTTATGGATTTTATCAGTGTCTGAGAGGAGGAAGTAGGTCATCTTGAGTATTTGCATACAGCTCTGAGATTTCAGGAAAAAAAAAATCCAAAAATATCTGCCCTCTTGACCATGACCTGTAGAGAGTAAAGGGTTAAACAAATCCCCCCTCCTTGAAGAAGGAGAACGAAGAAAGAGCTGACTAATTTGGTCTAAGTAATGAGATTATTGATGTCTGGTCCCCAGGATGCAGGTACAACTCTGTTAATGTTTTCATTAAAGGATTATCCCGCTGAATACACACGGGTTCAAATGCATTTCTATGCCTAAAGTACAATTAACCCTTTACTACAGTGGACCGCTACTTAAAAGCTTTTTCTTCTGTGTGAGGGTGGGACATTTGCATACTAGCTGCCTTATTGGACTCTAGTGTGCTATTCTAGACACTGCCACCTACTGGTCAGTCATGCAAAACTATTCTTCAAACACAACCAGCAGTCTTCCAGAAATGCATAGCACATTTGGAATGTCTTTCCAGTTTCTCCATAGTATTTGCCCTTTGTATGTTAAATATAGCTATTGGTAAATCATTTATGAACAACATGCAGATGAACAAATGAACCATATCTAACCTGAACTTGCAATCATTTCTGGAAAAGTGTCGCCTATTTCAGCAGTACGGAGTAATTTGCTAGTAAAAAAAAAAGTATTAGGATAGTACCTAGCTGTGTTTTAGTTTCATCTACATGTAAATATGCTTAGCTATTCCCTTTCACCCATATGTTAAAATGAAGCAGGCAAGTCCTTTTCGTCTAGTGTGTGCTTCTGAACATAATTACAAACATGTTTAAAAAGAAAATTATTTGTCTACGTTAGAAATTATTACAAACATAATAATATTGAATGAGGTAGTCATAATTCATGCGTGAAAGGGCTGATATAGATTTCTCCATAATTATGAATTAAGATGTTTAATCTGCAGCAAGATGCTGCATAAATCCATCAAAATATCAAAGTCTCTTTCAGACTTCATATGCTAATGACATGGATGAATTAATGCATGACCCTATACCAGTAATAACTTTGCCTCTAGGTCCAAACGCAGGTGCTATTAGTGGTGCCGGCTGCTTAAAGTGGCACAGAGGACATCACCATGTCTGTCTCTGCTTCCAGCGTTGTTCTTGCAGCAAAGGAAAGCTGTAGAGCTTTTCTACTTCCTATCAGGGAGTCTTTCTTATTTGCATCCTCGGTGTTGCTAATTGAAATCACTCTCTTACTACAAGAACATTTACAGACCATGGGATAATCTTTTGCTAGAGACAGATATAATTTCAAGTTTTTTCTTGTAAAAAAACAAAATGCTAAACCAAATTTAGTAGCATGTACAGGGACATCAGTACATAGTTAGTGGTACTTTATTGTAATCTAGCCAATTTGTAAGCGTGATGCAGCACTATTAGTCAGTAAGTTTACAGTAGATGCATACTTTTGTTCTAAAACTTTAAAAATTGTTCTCCCATAGTGTCCAGAGTCTGGTAATTCTTCCATTTATTTATGTGTAGTTTTTACTCTACAACACCAGATGTGACTTTCCAGACACACATCTTTCTGAAATCCTGCTGTATTTGTTGTCATGTTTGCCTCATCCATTTGTTTTAATTTGAACTGTACATACAAACATAACATACATTTATATTCTCACTTGATTATCCTGAAGCAATGCATTTTGATCAAAATTAGACATTCATGTCTACTGTCGTCAGTGCATGTAAGAATATCAAATATTTTGTCAAAAGCATCCAACAAACAGCTTGATTTCTAAGCATATCATCTTCTCATGTTATTCCCGCATGAGGCTCAAACCTTGAGGACATTTATCAGACATTTGATTCACCTAGACCAAGTGCCTCATATACTGTACATTTAGGTGAAAACAGTAGGTACATTACCGTCAGCCAACCCCTTAAATGAGAGCATTCGCAAGAATGTCTTTCAAGCCTATCATATCCGATCAACACTTGCACTTTCCCCTCTGGCAGGTGGAGAAAGTTTGAAAAGAACATCCAGAACTCGCTTTAAGTCATCTGCATGCCTTGTGGATCCGGTTGCTGTCAATCGCTCGGTTCTTGGAGCCATTTGACATTCTGCTTGATGTTGGTGTGTGTCTGAGGTGCAGCAGCGACACTTATTGTTCATTATTTCAGAGAAAGAGAGAGAGCGCGGGAGAGAGAGAAAAAGAGATGGAGGTTGAATGGGGGAGGGGGTAATGGGGTGTCAGTTTATTAATAGAACATGCGTTTCGTTGCACACAAACACCTAACAAGCACAATGCAGAATTCCCTCAAGTGCTTAAGGCCAGCAATTAAGTTTCCGAAAAAGCGGCAGCACAAAGAGTGTTTACTATCTGTATACTTCTGAGAGTTGGTGTTATGAGTCAATTCTACTTTAACAGGCTGAACGGCAATGGCGCCAAGGCAGCCAGGATTTCTCCTCGGTTCCTTCAGTATGCTCCTGTGATTGATTGAGACACTGAGCAAACATGAATTAACCGAGAAATGGAACAAACACAAAATGTCTGCATGTTAGGCAGATTCCATATTGTACGCCGTCCTGTTGCTCCACAAACTTCAATGTAGTTTTTTCCACATCTACAGACTGAAACTTTTACCAATTTTTTCTTTGAGAAACAACCTAAGCTCGGTCAGATTTGATGGGGAGCTTCACCTTTTAAAATCTCTGCTGGGGCATTTTTATGTCTGGACTTTGACACTTTCCTATGAAATCTGACAATCTCCATTTCTATGGCAAAGAAACAAAACATCTCACAAAGCATGAAGCTGCCCCCACCATGTATTACTGTGGAGATAGTGGAGCCAGAGAGAAGTGCAGCCTTGTTTTGACCAAAAAGTTAAACCTTTTACAACAGATTTCTCTCTAAGAGTTACAGGTGTAGCTCCTCCAAATATCCCACTGTCATATTGGCTACTTTTCTTATCAATGTAGGTAGACAGTCAAAGTCTGTGATGCTTTTGCTGTTATACAACATGAAACCCCAACTTAAGTTTGTAATTGTAAGTTTGAGATGTGCAAGTTCTTTTTGGAAGCCACTGTAAATATATAAGTACGTCTTTCTTTCGTGGTCTATCTTACATCTCTCACACCAGGACGAGTATTTATTTATGAGGAAATCACAATAATTTGCAGCTATTTTGTTTTAAACTGGAAGTAGTTGAGCCTGAAAAATAAATTATACCACAAGTAATGTTTTTTTTAGCTGTCAGTGGCATTGATCTTCTCATCTGAAGGATGTTTTGTATCTATCTTGTATTTTAGTTAAATAATCTCTTTTGCTGCCATCAAGTGGTCTAAAGCACTAATCACAGAACCAAAGTACAAACTTTGATGAACATCTGTAACCTGTTACCTCCGTGTTGTCAGGTGTCAGAGACGTGTTGTCTCTGATCATCATTTTGACATTTACACTGTTTTATTCAAATGCTAGAGCATGAATACTACAAAAACACAGACACAAATGTTAAAAAGTTTGACATTTCCTCTTCATCCTCATGATGAGGGCAGCTCACTCTGCTGCTGTTTTCATCACCGTCTCTATTTTTTCCAAAACTGTAACCCTCTCTGAAGTTTTTTTTTTTTTTGTAAATCTTGTGAAATGTGTTATTCTGCTTCTGGCTTCCAGAGAATCCGGCTTCATGCCTTGAATGTGTGAACAGAGGAAAAATGATCTTTTGCTTTGGTTGCTGCTACTATTTGGTTAGCAGTAACGACGTGAACAGTGTGATGTCTCCGATCACATCTGGTATGCATCACATACCATTCCTCCCCACTCTGTGTGCCTCGGGGGGAAGTCCCTGGCACTGCGCAGCACCCACAGTCCTCATTAGAGTGCATGTGTCACGATGGCATCAACCCACAGCCTTGACTTATGCTTTATATTTACAGTCATCCATCAGAACGCTGTCATCGCAACAGTCAAAAAACATGGGTTTTATCTTGAATGGTTGGAACTGATGTTTGGAAGTCCTGCTACGTTCGGCCTCCTCCAGGGCCCTTCTTCTGTTTGCAGCCATGTTGCTGTGTCCCATAAAGGGCTGAGATTTGAACCGGAGTCCCTGTCCTTTTGTTGTTCGCAGAGCTCCCTAACAGCACAGAGGAGGGACAGGGTTTGATGTGTCTTCTGAAGGCCCGCTGCTTTGTCAACACTGAGGCCCCTGCACTGACACTATGGAAGCCAAGCGCCTGAGGGTGACAGCGGAGGGGGTGGGTGCAGAAGGGAAGGGTGGGTCACCGCAAAAAAAAAGGAGACAGACAGAGTAAGAGAGACTAGAGAGGCGAAGGGGGGGGAAGGGGGCTTGCTAGTGTGGCCAGCGCCCAAGGCTAGTGCAGAGTGCTCTGTGCAGCAGACAGCCTGATAGGGACTGAGGCTGCTGGCTGATGACATTTTATGGTCACAACATGCAATCCCACCAACTTTAGCTGGTGAAAATCCAGTTTTCATACACGAAAGATGTGATATTTGCTCTTCTTTTGCTTTGTTGTTTCAGTTTCACATAGTTTTATGTTTTATGTTATTTCTTTTACAATAAACAAAACAGTGGGGGGTAAAACAGTGTCTCTAAAAATCAATCCAAAAATCATATGTTCTTAAGTGTTCATATTTTTAAGTAATTGTGTAGCATAAATGTTTCTAAAACAGAGCTGAAACAATTCGGCTGCCATCGATCTGAAGTTGTTTAATTAGCAAAAGACAAAACCAACTTGTATAAAACTGTTTTACATAGAATAAAGCTGTAAAATTAAAATGAATTCTTATAAAGTACATTAGGAAAATAATTTTGTTTAAAAGTAAATTATATTATGAGCAATTTTTACCTGTTTATAAACAGTGGATCATTTTTTTGTCCAAACAGTTGTTTAAATATGTGCTATTTTAACCATATAAAAATATTTTGAATACGCTACATTTCTCTATCGATATGATCTAAAACATGAACAGTTTGACACAAGTTGTAATTGTAGATGATTTACATTAATATTGTTTCATAATCTCTCAATAAAGGAACATTATACTATAAAAGTTGTCCAAGAGCCAGAAGAAGTTTGTCTTTTTTAAGTGTTTCATAACCTTTGAATTCTACACACCAACTTTTTCCTCCACTCCTTGACATCTGAGATGTTACTCAGTATCAGTTTCTTTTTACAGACCGATTGATAGCACATGTCATCTCAAGGCACTTTGCCAAAACGAATCAATTCAATGTGATTATACATACATTCAAATTGATCCTAGTAATCAAAAAAAGCAGTAAAGCTAAATTTATTATTAAAATTGGTTAAAGACAATTTTGATTAAAGTAATTCCTGCATACTGGATCAAGTTGTTGACTTGCAGCATTCTCTTCTCCATGCAATGTCTCTGTGACTCTGCAGCAATCCCTCATGCCAAGCATGCATGTAGTGATAGTGGAGAGGAAAACTCTCCTTTAACAAGAAGAAACCAGCAAATGCTTGGACACAGTAATCAGACCAAACATTATGAGTGCTGACAGGTGAACTGATTATGTCCTTGTCCTGGCAACTGATTGTCAGAAACAATTAAGGCACAAGTGAAGATTTTGCCTCAATAGATAATGTGTTAAAAGCTGTGGTAAATGAGCAAAGGTGAAGCCTTTAACTGGATTTAATGAGAAACACATTTTGAGGGCCAGACAACTGAACCGTAGTGTCTCACCTCTACATATCAAAATATGTCTAAGGAAGGAACATTGTGAACAATCCCATATATTTTATGTACTGGAAAAAAGTCAAAATACCTGCAGAATCTACTGCTAATATGTTGATGCTTCATACCATCACAGAACTGGATCATACTTCATTTGACCTAACATTAGCCTTTCTTTCCAACAGATACTGTACTTCAATCTATTTTTTTAGTCAGCCACTGTTGGTTTGAGGCATTCTTTACTTAAACAGTTTGGTCAGTAGGTGGCAGTGTGTAGAATGAGACAAAACAAGGAGACTTTAAAGTCCAATGAAGTGACATTAAAAGCAGGTATACCATCCACACTCGTGCACACAGAAAACAACTTCTGAGTAGATTTCCACTGCAGCAAAAAAGGATAATAAATAATTTAAACTTACCCACGTTTCTTCTTGCTGAACTTAAATCAAGTAAAGAAACTAATATTTTGGGAAAAGGACATACTTGTACAACTTATAGGTCAATAACCGATTGTTCTGAGTTTTCCGTCTGGCTGAGTGTTGGATTTGAGCAGCTGCAGATTCTGAGATGGAGAGATGGAGTTCAGCTCTGCTGTTCACAACAAACTCAGGAACAAATCTGGAGAGTTAGAAGAGGAGGAGGAGAGAAGCTTTGGGTGAGGAGGGCAACAAAAACACTATTTTGCAGAGGATAAACAATAAAAGTGAGATTTCAAACAGGAGGGCAGAAAAATATGTGAGTTTATTTAAACTTAAATTGCAGATTATAATTTCTGTGAATTGGCAATTATATGCCTACAAATCACAGTAAAGAGTGAAGAAAACAACTATTAATGGTTACATTACAAAATTGAGTGCAGTGAAACAATATAAGTGTCTAACCTCCTGGTGTTTTTTGACAGTTATACAGAGCCAGTCACTTGTGATGTATTTGTTTATTGCGGTGAATCACAGTCTGAATGTGTTCTCCATCCTTCGGGGATCCAGGCAGGAATGAGCCTGGAGCTAGCCGGAGGAACCTCTTGCTTCTGTGAGAGCCTGATGCAAGGTGAGAAAACAAGTCGCTCACTTTGTGATAAGTGGTCATAAGTACCATAAGTTTCCATTCTGCACCCAAAACTACTGCTGACGGTTTCGCACATCATGTCTGACTCCTGTGTATAATCTCTGCGGTGAGTTGTCAGTTTGAGCCAGAAATCCTGTCAGTTTATTGCTCTGCTATTTGACATCATCTCCTGCTGAAAAAGAAATAAAGTAGGTGACAGACAACAAGTACTTCTGGAAAACTGGCAGTTTATTCTTTTGCCTGATAACTAATGCTGTGCTTTGAAAAATAATTCACCGACTTTCAGCTTTCCAGTTTTTCACATTCCAGCCACAAACTTCAATTTGTTTATTGTCAAAGATAAAGACAAATTAGTGCATACTTGTAAAGTAGACACAACTTTCAAGTTTTGTGACAGATTGTGGATTGTTATTAGGCCTGTCAAACACTCCAACACCTGAATGTGGCCTGATCTAAACCAGGTGGGTCAAACTCATTTTAATTTCAAGGTCATGAATGTCCTTAAAGTGCCAGTCAGTTGAGGCAGAATGTGTTAATAAAACCACCTAACAACCAATTGTTTATATATTTAGTTTCTTTGCCTTTGGTGAGAACGTCTGAAAGGGAAATAATAACTAAAGTATTTCCACACTGATGTAATCTTGAGCTATTGGATTGTAGTCGCATTTTCCTGACAGTTCTTGAGAAAAATTAAAGACCAATTGGAAAAAATGTAAGGTTAAGGAGAACTGCTTAACCTTACGTATTTTGACAATGATCAAAATATATCAATAAAACCACCAAGAACTGGCAGAGAATCAATAAATATGATGTCTAATAGAGATTATTGCCTGCACATAAAATAAACTCTTCAATTATGTCACAGTTGAAACTTAGGAGTGGAGCAATCTTTCTTCAAATTGATGCCAGAAACTGGTAGATACTTCTAAGAAATGTCTAAATGAAGTTATTTCATTAACTTATTACTGAAGAGTGTAATACTGCCAATTTGGTTGGCAGTATTACACAGTATTTGTTTTTTTCAGTTATAAAGCAGTTTTGTTATTTTATTCAATAAGTAAAATAACATTTATTAATGTTATTTGAGTGGATGCTTATTGTATCTAAAAATGAGATGAAACATTGAAATGTAAACATTTCTTAGTAAAGAACCAAATCTTTTCTTAAGTTGCTTTCTGGGATATTAAATGCTTCAGTGTAATATACTTTGGTCTCATCAAGTTGAATTTAATTTTCTTGTTGACTTTAATTAAAACATGGTGCCATGACAACATATTTCTCCCTTAGGTTTGCTTTTTTGTTTAACTTAAATGTTTTAAATCATTAAATTCATTTAAATAATAAATTCACAAATTGCAGTTTTTAAGGGAAGACGATAAAAAAAAACAAACATAATAACTACCATCAAGCAGGTGGAGAGAAAAAAAAGTATTTTATTTCTCTTGAGATTTTGGGAGCATGAATGGGTCATTTCAGGTCATGTAACAGCATTTCCATCTGAGATGTTCAGACTTTGAGTAGGCCACTTCAAAAGCATCATGGTAGAGTTTTTGTGATGTGCTTCAGATCATTTGTCCTGCCGTAAATCCCCAATGAGACTCTGCTTAAGGTCACAAGCTGTTGGCCGCACATTCTTCTTCTGAATATTTTGGTGGACAGCAGAATCCCTCAAAAACTGGAAGTCATCCTGATCCTGAGGAAGCAAAGTAGCCCCTTTTCACCACACGGAATATGAATCCATTTTCATGGTACGTCATCAAAAACTTTACCTGAACATTAAACTTCTTTCTTTTATTCATGGTTAGAACCTCGATCTTTCTGTTCAGGCTTCCGCTTTGCTTTGCTTTCCTTTCATTTCCTTTCCTTTTTTGCGCTGGAAGTTTTCCTCTTTGGAAACTTTGTCATTGTCTAATGAACACTACCACACTGTGCCCTGCTCATGAGCGAGTTGCTGTGAGTCGGCGTGGTGCACCTGCCGTCTGCCAGGCAGCCACAGCGCTGCAGCCAGCCTCCAGGCGCTCCTAGATAACTCCTGTCTGATTAGCTCCTTAGGAGGACATTGTTCCAAAAGCAATTCACTCGACTCCCAGTATTAATTTAGTCCCAAGAGAGAGGCCCATCCATCCTAGGTGGGACGGGCTGCGCTCTGGGCCTGCCCTTCGGCCTGCTAATAGCACGGCACCTCCTGGCCTGTCACTATAAGTGATAGTCTCTGCAAGTTTGTTCCCTCCTTGTGTGTTTCTCCCATCAGGCATGGCGCCCACTTCCCTCCACTTCCCTCGTTGTTTCTCTCCCCCTTTATCAGCTGTGGTTTAGGGCAGGTGTCTGTTCTGTCACTTTCATCACTCATGCTGCTTGAAGAAGAGAAGGCACAGCTCTGAACATGATGGGAGAACGGGGATGATTCATTAAAAGCTCGCCTTAAATCTTTAAAGGGAGCAGGAGAGGGTTAAAGCTGGCGGACCTTTGGGAGATGAGAGGAAAACCACGTTTACTTTTTTCACAATTTAACATTTAAAAAAAAATGTGCTCAATGGAAACACGCAAATTTTGAAATAACTTTTGTCTTTTGATCAAAAGTTTTGACGTTGGGATGAGGTCGTTTTTTGGCCGCCCTGAAATTAGTTTATTTCTGAAAACTGCAATAGAATTTTTTTATTTTTTTTGAAAAACCATGATTCACATAATCAGCAACCGGATGTTGCCACTGCAGCAAACCACAAAGAAGATGACAGGAAGTAGTTGGAGGATCAGGATGTTTTTTAATGACTTATCCTGAGAACAAACTCATCCATGTGTGATTTTAATCACATTTCTTTTTAATAGAAACACTGCAATTGTAAAATTTGACATTAGCAGAATATTGACAAAGGCTTGTGCATAGTTGAAATGGAAAGTCCGTTAGTGATGCAATCTTCAGGAATACAGTGCCTTTTAAAATTATTTTCAATTTTTCGATATTTTGTCACATTATACCCACAAACCTCAACATATTTTATTGGAGTTTTATGCTATAAACCTTAATACGGTGCCCAGGTCCTGTCCTCCAAAGCCATAGTTCAACAATGTTTGGATGCATCTGTTCTCCAAAACATCTAAATAAAATGGATGAAATCCCTCATCAGCAGGTCATTCAGTTCTGCAGCAGCCTGGTAACAAATCACTTATTTCATCACTTAGGGATGTCGTTAAAAATCGCAAGATAATTACCAAAAACATTTTTACTTACATTCACTCATTTTCTGATCAACTCTGACCAGCTTACTGGTGAGAGATGAAGAAAAGCATTAATGCAGGGCTCATAGCTGTCCTGTGAAAAAGATTTCCCCACATAAACTTTGAATATCTGAAGCTCCTCCAGAGTTACCATCTTTTTTATCTGATTAATGCTTTCGTTGCCACAACTTTTGGGTTAACTGGGGAACTTTGTTCTATTTGCTTTTTATATTCTCACAATGGATTAAAAAGTGATTTGTAGATGTTTTGTATATAGTTTCTAGAACCTAACAGGATTTTTCTTTTCCTTAGCTTTATCATTGACCTTTCTTACATGTTTCTCAGTCTTCATAATGCTCTCCTGTTGCCTAATACTCTCAAACAAACAGCTAAGGTCTTCACAGAACAGTTATTAAGTTAAATTAGATGACTTTGGGTGGGAAGTAGTTACATCAGACTTTATTTAGATCAGTGGTCCTTAACCTTTTTTGAGGTACTGAACCCACCAGTTTCATATGCGCATTCACTGAACCCTTCTGTAGTGATAAATAAAATATGATCCCACGCCCCCAAATTCAAGACATAAGAAGATCACTCTTTTAAGAAGAACACCAAGTCTTCTTAAAGGTAGAGTCTCTGACAACAGTTCTTCAAAATAATGTTAGAGCTGACTGTCCAGGAACGACCCGAGGTATTTAAAATTTGCCACCGTTTCAACAGGTTGGCCATCGAGAGAAACTGGAACCACTTTAAGCATTTAATTAGCTCTACATTCTTAAGAGACGGAAAAAAAAAAATAATAGACTGCAGGATTCTGATTTAGTAATGTAATTATATTAGTTGTGCTACCACCCTAACGCTACTAGAGGCAGTAGCAACCCTGAAAAAAATGCAACTAAGGAGCAGATTTAGAAGTTCACCGAAAGCTACAGAATTTGGTAAAAACTGTGAGTTTTGGTGAAGTAAATAAAGACACAAGTTCAAATCCATGCTGAGAGTTGAGCTCCTTCAATCAGTGCTCCTCCGCAGCACTGATTGGCTAAGAAATGTAACGTGATCCTCTGACTGGCTAAGCAATGTAACGTGATCCTCTGATTGGCTAAGCAATGTAACGTGATCCTTTGATTGGCTAAGCAATGTAACATGATCTTCTGCAGCAAGTAATGGCAAAGCAGGGCGTCATCACAACTTTACACAAGTGTGTCTTTACCTCCACGGCAGAGGCTCTGCCAAACCCCTGGGGTTCGATCGAACCCAGGTTAAGAACCACTGATTTAGGGGCATCAGATTAAACAAATAAATGTTGAATGAGAAACAAATGTTGGCCACACCAAATACCCTTTTCCCCAAAATCCACACAAAAGATAGCATGAGATATTATTTGTAATAATTGAAAACTTGGGTTTCTCAAGACAAATTGGAGTTATTTGTTAAATTGTTTTTTCCTCACATGTCTAAGCACCCTAGGTGCTGGTATGTGATGCCTTTTGCACAGCCAAGAGAGTTTGCATCACTGCATTCAATACTGGAACACTGTGGTCCTTTTAGGAGGGAACAGTCAGGAACAAGTGTTAAACACTGCAGCATAAAATCAGCTGAAAAAAAGCTCACACACCTTTGTTCTGATGCCATGAAATGAAAGCAAGTTAATTCATTCAGTATCCATGTCAGATGTCTTAACTGTGAAAATACGCAAGTTGGCTTGCAAGGGTCAAAGGTGATTTTGAAATAAAACATGTGATGTGTAATCACGCTCTTCTAGCACTCTCATGACAGAGTCTTTCCTTCCTTCTCCTGTCCATCAACATCATCATCCAGATGTTCGCCTCAACTCTCGGTGTGTTTTCATATTAAAAATACATCCGCAATATGCTGTCATTAAACCTGAGGGCAGGCATGATGGCATAAATACGAGAAAGCAAAGCAATGCGGCATTTTATCAGCTCAAATGTTTCAGGATTTCTTGACAGTTGTGTCAGCTTAGTAGCAAAACTGCCTCAAGGTTAAAGAAGCACTCAGCCCACAGTAGCTTGCGTGACCTCATTATAAAACCTCTGTTTATTGATTCGACTTCATCAAAGCTGCTGCATAATTTATGTCTATTTCAGTGTGTAGCCTAATTAGAGGACTTTTGTGGATGTTTTAGTGTCAAGATAGCAGACTGACAGATGCTGACGGCAAATTGCTTGAAAAAGTGCTAATTTCTATACTGTGCATACCTCCATGTCAAAGACTGAGCATCGTTCAGGGAAACGCGGTACTGGTGTTTGGCGTTCGAAGCATATCAGATGCAGCACTGCCATCATGTGGCTGTGCTTCACATGTCCTGGGAAAAATGAGAAAATACTGTTCAAGGATGTGTGGCGTTTACAGCATGCATGATAACATAATGAAATATGCATAAAAACAGATCTGACAACTGAAAGGGGGAAAAGAAAAACATTGATTATTTATTTAGATTTAATACCTGATAATAAAGACTTTTCAGTTACACTTTGCAGATAATATCTATAAAGTAAATTGAGGTTTCAGATTAGACAAAAACAGACAAACTGCAGGGTGATAATATTTTTTCAAAGTCTTCACTGTGATATTAGAAGTGACTCTGTCCAGGAACTGGGGAAATTCATTTTTTCTGTCTAAATATGCTCATAATAATAAAAGGTTTAACCTTTTTTTAATCTAAATAAGTTTATTAGGAAGTGTACACTCAACATACATAACTTTAAAGACGTCTTTTCTTATGGCCGTGATTTCTTTCAGCATTGAACTGTTTCTCTGAAAACAGTTCAATTGAATTCAGTCAGGTTTATTTATTCACAACAAATTTCATCTCAAGAAACTTTACCAAAAAAATAAAAATTAAGATCAGAAATAGTTTGAGACACCAATAAGACAAAATCTCAATCTAGCTGAGTACTAATGTGAACAAGAAAAGACAACATGAAAAGAAACAAATGCATATTGTTTTTGTTAAAGTATTCAGATTATTAATAGGAGAACTAAATCCTCCCCTTCCCTACAGTAATTTGAGCCATGACCTAGATTCAAAGATTTTAAATAAACCTGGGTTTCTTATCAATCACCTTGTCAGGAAGTCATGTTCAAAAAGTCAACACCTAAAGTTGAGCTGCCTCTGTCAGCAAGTTGGGGATTTTTTCAAAGGCGCCGTTACTCATGAGGGTGTGAAAGCAGCTGAGTGAGTGTCTCTTTGTCTACAGTACACGTGTGTGTCGGTGCCTCGTTGTGTTTGTGTGATAGAAGGCTGTCGTCAGAGAATCAGCAGGAACCTGTCATCTGCCATGTTAATGCTGTCTCGAAGGCAAACATGAAGATTAACTGAGGAAGTCAGTACAATAATGCCTGAAAAATAGAGCAAAGTCAGTCCTGCCAACCGATGGAAGGTTGATTATCACTTTGCGAAAATGTTTGGTTGCCTCTCTTGTATGTCTGCTCTGGGCCCTTAAGCTGATTTAGCAACACAAGCATGCGCTCTTCAAAGCATGTCAAGATTTTCCACGCACACTAATGAGGTAAATGGATGGCTTTTGTTTTCCGTGCAGTTTTAGCTGCGCCCAAAGTGCTCTCACGACTTTGCACAATGCTGCTGCCAAAACAAGCCTTGAGCATTTAATCAAATTTCTAACTCTACAGTCTGATCAATTTATGCTGCAATATTCATCTGCCACAGCAGCATACACATGATCTCACATTCATAGAAACAGCTCGACAAAGGAGAGAGCACCGCTGTTTGTCTTATCAAAACAATGGCATCTCACAAGATGAAATGGTAGAGTGATTTAAAAATGCGGCTGCTGCCACAGTGAGAGTTGTTTCTGAACATGATTGTACATTCAGAGACCGTAAAGTACCGGCTCTGATCTAATCACAGAGTGGAAATGAAACAAATCCTTTCCCTCAGAACCGACAAGCACCAGCAATGTGATGGAAGAATAAAGGCTGCAATTTGAGATGACTTGCATCTCAGAATAAAAAAGTTGCACTTGTAGACATTAAACATGCATTTGTGAGATGATGTGAGCACCTTCGGGGAATTTAATACAACTTTGATTTTTTATGCCAAACAATCATTTAGAGCTGGTTTCAACACCTCAGGCCTGTGCGGGAGTGAATATTTACCCGCAACAGAAAAATCTGATGGGGATCACAGTGAGGGGAATTTATGGGCCAATGAAGATGTGGAACGACTTAAGAGTCACAGACAGAAACCTGCAAATATTAGGAATGAATTTATGGATGCTCAAGATGGAGAGGTTGTTCTCAAAGTATGCTTTGCTTTTACTCTTTGTATGAACAGCATCAGTTTTGTAAAATAACTCCCATTTCTCATTTTTACGCAAAGTTTTATAAAAGGTTGTTTATAATCAAAAAACCTTTTTCTGAATAAAAGTGACAAGACTCCATAAAAACACTTGACACTCGCTAGCTATTCATAACCAAACAAAAATTTGTTGCACATTGCTATTATGCTCTCACAGAGCCTCTCTATGTTAACTAAATGTAGTAATAAAATACCAGGATATTTTCTAAATATTTTCATTAATTGTGAAGTGGTGTGATAACCTTTGCTAATTTGCAAAATTTCATGACAAACAGTTTCATGACCTGTCAATATTCCTTCAGAAATCTATTCTGAACAGTGAAGAATACTTCTCTTATTAAGAGACAGTCTGACACATATTCACTCAACATGTCTTTTGAAAATAGCACTTCGGGGTCATACTTTTAAATACACTCAGGTTATTCACAGCAACCTTTCAGAAGTCTGTGGAGCATATTTTCAAGATACAAATCCAAATAAATTTGAAAGCAAATAGATTTGTGTAAAGTGATAGCCGAGAAGTTTGTGGTCACCTACAATTGTCATAAGGACAGTTTCCGGTGTGTTTCCATCCCGTGCTAGAGGCGCTGACAGCCACCATCCTCCGTCTTCCTTCAGCCTCTGTGAGACAGGCTCCAACTCTGCAGGCCACATGAAAGTGGTGTGGGTTTGGAAAATAGGGCGATAAGTTTCTCAGCGATGTATTCAGCATGCTCCAGCCTGTCCTTCCTGCTCCCCATCGAGCTGTTCTGTCACTCAGCTGGATCCTCTATGAGAAGCTCAAGATAGATACAGAGCAGGGTAGAAAGAAGCTTCACCTGCACCACATCCCAAGCACTTTAAGGTTATCCTTTATGGAGGCTAAAATCAATAGTTCATCTCTACAAGATTTCTTTAAACGTTTGTTGGTTTATTAGCTTCAAAAATATGTTTCATAGTTGCAGAAAGTTGTGCTTCTTGAGAGCAAATCTCAACAAATACCAGGGAGCTTAATGCTTTTGTACACTCAGCTTCCACTCTGAAAACTAAATAATCCTATAAACAAACTCTGAGCTCCAGTCTGTCATTTCTAGACCAAAAGGTAAAGAGTCCTCAGCTTGAAAAAAAAAAGTGGAGATAACCCAGTACAGAAATGGCTAGCTAGCCTAACCAAAATAAAACATGAAGCTACTAATAGAAACGACAAAAACAGCTCTAGATGCAAGAAAGTTACCGTATTTTCTGGACTATAGAGCGCACCCCACTATAAACTCCACCCACAAAGTAAAAATAAAAAACTGGAAACATACTAGCTGCACCGGGTTGGTGTCTCTGCTGCTCTGGGTTTTCCACAATAAATTTGCTATTAAGGACGCAGCCCTCCGTCTCCAACGCCAAACCAAAAGCTGCATCATATGAACTTCTTTGTGTGGTTTCCATGATGAGGGGGTATGAACTTCAAAACATTTCTCTGTCGTGCCTGCTGCTAGCATGTGCTTCTTCTAAAAGAAAATTAGCACTTTCTTCTTTGATTTCCAATTTTGACTTCCAATGATTCGCTTCCCGCTAAAGAGCCCCCTGGTGGTTGAAGAAAAATCCACAGAAAAGCCGCAACGGTTTATAAGCAGCACAGTTCAAAGCGTGGGGGAATGTCTAGTCCGAAAAATATGTTAACAATTATTTTAAAAAATTACAAATTTTCTTGGGCTGCACAGTGGTGCAGTTGGTAGAGCTGTTGCCTTGCAACAAGAAGGTTCTGGGTTCAATTCCCAGCCCCGGCCTTTATGCATGGAGTTTGCATGTTCTCCCGGTGCATGCGTGGGTTTTCTCCAGGTACTCCGGTTTCCTCCCACAGTCCAAAAACATTACTGTTAGGTTAATTGGTCTCTCCAAATTGTCCCTAGGTGTGCATGGTTGTTTGTCCTGTGTATCTCTGTGTTGCCCTGCGACAGACTGGCGACCTGTCCAGGGTGAACCCTGCCTCTCGCCCGGAACATCAGCCGGAGATAGGCACCAGCAACCCTCCCGACCCCACCAAGGGACAAGGGTTCAAGAAAATGGATGGACAAATTTTCTTCATTTTCAAAACAAATGTTCAGATTGTTTAAATAGATATATTTGACTTGCTTGAAGTTTGTTTGCGTTTCCTACCACATCCTTATTTTATTCAGGCAAAAAAAGGATGCAGTAGCCAGTAGTATCTGCAACATAATGATTTAAGCAATGGTAAAACTGAATGTTAATAATGCAAATAAAATATGAAAACAGATTACATAGCCTTTATTTGTAGATCATCTTTTTTAAGCTAAACAGTAAATGAAAGTAAGAACAGTCAGCATGGCATATGCTGGACCACACCGTGAAAAAAATTTCATTAAATTAAACCCTTGTATTTCTTTACTAAATAAATTAATTCTAAAGAAAGAATACACTACCAGAACAAGAAAAGCTAATTAATCCCATACCGGGGTATTCCTCTACACATTGGCTAGAGAGATAAGTGTAGAGAGAGAATAAAATTCAAGAAACAAGTCGCTTCAGGTCTGATAATTTCTCTAATGCCTCATAAACAAAGATGAAAGTGTAGAAGAAAAGTAGGTGTGTTTTTGTCCACAAAATTCTCGGTAGCATTTTGCTTTCAGGAATCACAGAAAAAAAAAACCTCAAATGACAACAGTTTTCATGTATAGTCTAATAAAACACAAATTGATTTCACTGTCTTTTTTCAGAAGAAGGTGGTCTCTTACTTACTAAGCTGATTTGAAAATATGTAACCAAAGTAACAAAAAATGTATAATTGAATATTTTTTGAAGTTTTGAGTTTTTGAAAATGTAACTGTTTTTTATTTATGAATTAATTTTTAACCTTGGCACCAGTAACCGGCCCATCCAGACAGACCTTTTCAATACCTGCCTGTCCTTGCAGAGTGGTAGGGAGTGGAGTATGACTGTCCATGTATGAGTTTTGTAGTCTTATATCTGGGCTCTTTGTGGAAGGTACTTTAGGAGTTACAGCTGCTAGTAATGCTTGTAAATGATTTTTGGGATTTGCATAACAAAAGCAAAAGCTGTGACCTTCTTGGTATGGATTGAATCCCCCCATGGCTGCCTCTTGTCATAGTTGTGGCAGGATATGAACTGTTCCCAGACAGAAGCTTAATGAGTTAAAGCTGCCGTATGTAGCTTTTGTAAAAATAAAAGATATCTTGATTTACTGGTTTGTTAATGTTCCAAACCTTACCTGTGGTCATGGGATTTGTATTACGGCTGAAACAATTCCTCAAATGATTTGAGTACCTCGATTATTAAAATTCCTCGAGGAAAATGTATCTCCCTCTAAGCTTCATTAAATGATATTTCATTATGTAGCAGTGTGAGTTGAATTGTGCAGTGTTTTGTCAGGATTTGGGGTCAAATAGCATTGTTGAATTGCGTGGTACAATGGTTGGACTAAGACAGCATTTCTGCTGTCGGACGCTCTATCTCTCTTAGTATATCAAGAGAGAAAGAGAGAGAGAAATCTGATTCCTTGATTAATCGTAAAAATACTCCAGAGTACTCGATTACTAAAATATTCTTTTACAACAGCCCCAATTTGGATTATGAAAGAACAGGATCCCAAAGATAAGCGTATAAAATTGTGGTGCTTGTGTTCACTCTGTTATTCAGGAGGACAGGTAAGATTTGAACCTCTTCTTTACATCAAAAAAAGATCACTGAGGTAATTAGTGTATCTGAATAAGAGGCCCCCCCAGAAAGCTAACTTTTGAGAGTTTTCAGGTACATCCGACGCAGAGGAGGAGACCCTGAGGGAAATCCAGAATTCATGGGGAAAGATCCCTTCTGGCCTACGAACAACATGGAGTCCACTGGAAGGCGCTGGGGGGTGTTGGTAGGGAGATGAACATCTTATTCTCCCCTGCAGACCTATTACCTCACAATCTAATTGTAGATAATCCCAAAGGAAAGGTTTATGTCTCTGAAAAGTCTTACACTTTTCTTTCCTATCAGTTATGCTAGACAAATTCTGTCAGGGGAATACAAAACAGTATTACACATAAAATCTGTCAGAATACATTGTCCTGAAACAAATCTTGACTTTGCATAATCTAGTAAGAAAATAAAGGAATGAAAACACAGCGAATATGCTAAAAGACAGTTTTATTAGAAGACACTCATCAGCCAGAAATAACCACCTGAAAAAGGTCTTCCTGAAATACACCATTAGATAGGCAGTGTAAAAATAAGGCAAAGGGCTTAAGATAATCAGTTTCACACATTTGCACCAAGAATAGGTTATACATTCACTTGTTACTGTAGTTATGCTCATGATAAATTTGTCCCCAGTTACCTCAACACAACAGTGTAACAACACTTTTCATAATGCAATAACTGCTTTGGCAACAGCTTGGCAAAAAGGACAGAGTTTACCCCAAACCTCAACAATATGTAGAACCTGGCAATGAAGCCAAGTACATCTCAACAAAATGTTCACATAATTAACACCAGTTAAAGTTTATATTGTTCTGGTGACACTGTTTTCATGAAATCTGTTATAATGTGTGGCATAGATTTTATGAATTATAATGCATTGTATTCAACAGACAAATTAATTTCCTCATTATTCATTTTTCAACACAAACATTTCAAGTGAGCAAAAGCGCAAAGCAGAATAATGATTAATTAGGTTCTAATAGTAAAAACATAAATATATTTTAGTTACATGTCATATCAAATTGTTACCTTGAAGTTTTGTCTTGTGTGTCAGCAATTTAGTAATTTCCCCCTCAATTTAACCTGCAAGCTAAAACTAAATCAATATAAATGTAAATGTAATTTACCTCAACCTTCATTTCAGCAACTAGTGAGAGTGAAGGTTCACAGTGAGCCAACAGACTGAACAACTGTAATTTTTTTCACTTCATTTTAAAGCCATACTTAATTCTACAGTTAAAATGTAATTTAGCAACTGATTACGAAGTGCAAGTATGAATGAGTGAGACTGTTAGTGCACATTAAGTAGTGTGACCTGCATCAAATAGAGACAAATAACAACAACTAAAAGTAAGTCTTATGCTGCGTTCTATTTCTCTAAGAGGTTGGAGCTTGGATCTGGGAATGATGTCGCACTGATTCGGAAAACCAGTAGGATTTACTAGTTGCTGTGTTGCTACCTACCGTTAGCAATACAAGACAATAACAATGCATTTCTCTCCATCCTAAGTGTTTAAAACCACTAAAAGGAACACTTTTACTAATAGATATTTTACATCACCCTAAGTGCAACTGGTTTAATAAGGTATAAAGTGTAGAAAGTGTTATCAATAGCATCTGCAGATTTCACAAGCTGTGTAAGATACTGAACCTGCTAGGTTACTTGATGATGGCCGACTTGGGAAAATCTGACTTTTGAGTTCAAACACAACGCACTTTTATGTCCTGAAAGTTGCATTCTGTGTGAGGAATATATCAGTGGTGTATAATCATGGACATGATAGTGCAGCTCCAGTGTATTTCAACAGTGTTTCTATAATATACACTTTCAGAGATGTGAAAGACACATTTTTGTGTAGAGGAGCTAAAAACCTCATTCAGTGCCATCCACTAAACATACACACAACTAATTTAGGGTTAAAAAATGTCAGGAACCAAAATGTGTTATGAGGTGAAATTAAGCTCATCAAACATCAGTTTAAATAATCTAAGAGCTTATTTCCAAACATTTATATATCCTTTTTTTTTTTTTTTTTTTTTTTACAGAATAGAATGCTTTTTTCCTCTAAAGGTGCGTTTCCACAATGAGACCCAGAATTATTCCAGAGGGACTTAATTTCCAGAAAATTTTTTTTAATCCTTGCATTTTATGTGCGTTTTGTCTGTGGTCACTCACAAACTATGTCCACTGACGCTGAGGCACAGATATTTGCCCACTTCAACAGGAGATCAGATCGGTTCATATCGGTTAAAACCAAGTACCACCACTTCAAACTTTGTGGAAATGAGAGACTAAAATGGATTTCATGTGAACTGTGCTGATTCTGTCTTGTTGTGTGTGGGGAAAGGAAGCAAATTCAAATCTGAACAATAAAAGCTATTATTTTTGACAATGATAACAATATCTGGTATTGTGATCACTCTTTATAGTTTACATAGAGTAACTTCAATTTTAAATTTATAACTGCAACATTTACTTTGGCAAATTTTGTTGTGAATCAAAGGAGAGAAAAAGAAAAAGGAAAAAAAAATCAGCTGAGTTTTAAAACTTAAAACTTAAACACTCCATTAACAGGACACAAAAGCTTCACCAGCTTCAATGTTAATGCATATATAAACGTGGTATAGTATTGCAACATTGACAGTTAAAATGTCTTAAAATCTACTTTCACACAAATGTTGCTCTCCAATTTCCACAGATGGCTGAAAGTAGAAGTCTGTGGTTCATTTAATTTATTCAGTTAACCACCAAGCTTAGAGGATTTCATTAATGTGCTTGAATGTTAACATAATTCTCTACAAGAGCGAGTGGACTTTTATGGTTGGCAAACACCATTAATAATTACTCTTGTCTCATTATTTCAAATTAACTGTGAAAAGGTTAAGCTGGGATGACTGAAACAGAATGCTGGGATATGTTCAACCTGTAAAAAATAATTTTCACCCACAGGTCAAAGCCCATAAGTTTTTTTTCCACCTCTATCAGAACAACTTTTGCATATATTTCTACCTTGGTTATCTGATTCGGCCCTTGTTTCTGAAGTAGAAACCAAGGTAAAAAAAAAACAACAACTTTGCTTCCTGGAAAAGGTTCCTGCAGTGGAAACGCACCTTAAACCACCAACTGTTACAATTTCACCTGTGCAGAATCTTGTGTGGTCAATTTGTTCCTACGTCTTCAGAAAGGTTTTCTGCTGGTGGATTTTGAACTTTGGAAAGAAACTCTTCAGTGACACAACACTCTACACTAGTATTACTCAAAGAGAGATAAATGACATCAAATAGAGTTAAACGTACTTTCACCAAGAAGCACTAAGTATATCTTTTTTTTATATATATATTTATATATATATATATTCACATGGATTTTAGAAATACATAGAAAAATATATAGTCATCTGAATGCCCATTATACAATTCTACCCAGTAGAATCAGAAAGAAGCCTGTACAGTAGTGAAGATTACATGTGACACATATAAATAGGGCTACGGGCTGCGTGAGATCTGGAAGTGAAAGCTGTCGAGGAGATATTTAACACGGCTGATGGTGAAGTCTGGCCACAATCTTTTCCTCATCCAATATTTCAAGGAACACATTACTGAAATCAACTGCAACTGTTTTGTCTACATAACAACAACATGCTGCTCATTTCATTTTGAGGGATTTGATTGACTGGCAAGTCAGCACCACCAACATACAGGGATACTGGCAACAACAACTTTTACCTTGCAAATATGGAGATGCCTTGCATTTGCACCAACAACCTCCAGAAACAACCTCTGGTGACGGCGGGATCCACAGCACAGTTATGAGTTGGACTACATATACATTATGTTTGTGTTAGAAGTATAAAAATGCTACAATAAGTGCACACAGCTTTCAAGCGGGCAGCATTTGACACATTTTAAAGTTTTTTTTGACTCTTAATATTAAGAGTACAAGTTTGTTATAGTTTATATTAGTAAAGCCATTTACACAAATGATCTGCATTAGAACTCATACACAGAGGTATACTGATGACTGACCTACTGTAAGTCACATAATAAATGGAAAAATCATTTCAAATTTCAAAATAAAGAAGTTGATTTTCAAAAACCAATAGAGGCCAATAGAAATGAAACTTCCACCCCCCCAAGAATGAAATAGTAATTCAAAGTTATGTAACTTTTTTGACACATTCAAATGTCTCTGCTTGTCAAACTGATTTTAATATCGGAGAATCAGTTTCTCAGTATTAATCGATATTAACTGAGGAAAAACAAGCTACAAATAAAGTTGTTCAAACCAACCTGGCCATATGTGAAAAAGTAATTAACATCCTTTCCAAGTCATGAATTAACTGTAAAACTAAGCCAAAAAGCAGCCAACAAGTGTTTGTTATAAATATAATTATCTTTTGTTAAGTTTTTAACATGTAGAGAAACTCTGGAAAGCGCTCGTTGCAAAACCTTATTTGTTTTGAGCCAGAGGAGTTGCTGGTGAACTTTGGTAAATGTTGCTACCCATGTGCCCTTGAGCAAACCACAAACTGAGCAGACATTTCAGGGCCCAAAGCAGCCACAGTAAGATATTTATATTCTGAATGGTTATTATAAATCTGTAATGCAACAGGATGCAGCACTTTCAAATAGTTTCAGTTTCATTTCATCACTTTTGAGAATATTTTCCCAAACTTTTCAATGTAAGACATACCTTTGTGCTCTTTTTGGAGAGTTTTCACTTTGACTTGGTTCTCCTCTGACTTTTCTTTTTAGATTGGGGAAAGGTGTGTATTGAGATATTTCTTTTAGCCATGCCAATGTTGTCAAGCAGGTTCTATGAAAGTTAAATTTTGATTCTGCAGCTCTCACAGTAATCAGCTGTGGGTGCAGCACAATCAATTCATGATTCAACAAGAGCAGTGATTACTTTTTCTATGAAGGTCCATGTTGGTTTGGATGACTTTTTCACCTTACTAAATGAAATCCTCATTTAAAAACGGCATTCTGTTTTGTTTTACTCAGGTTCTTTTTGTCTGATATTAACTTGTTTAACCCTTTTCACTGTAAATATTGTTACTCATCACTTCCTTACATCTATTATAAAGCCGACTTGACTCAAACTAAGATTAAAGTCTATTAACTCTATCACTTTGTTTGTGTTTACACATTTTTTAAAATCACTGTTTAATTGGACAATTTAATACAACTTTAATACTAAATATATTTGTGGTGAAACCCTCCCCCCATCAAGAAAAACAAGGTTTTGTTAAATCCAAATATTTGGTCTCTTCTTGGGTCCAAAGTACCAAATGATGCGCATGAATTGTTGTTATTTGTGTTGATTAAAACCATGGATTAAAGATTAAAACCTGATGTAGATGTGGAATGTTACTGATTAAAGATCCATGGCATGTGATAGACTAGTAAAGATCATTAAAAGGCTTGGAGTAGTTGAACATCAGATAGTCCATGTAGTAGAAGTCGTATGCTCTCTGTCTCTCCATGAAGCTGACCTGGGAAAAGTATCTTTCCGTGATCTCTTTAGAGGTCCGCGGGTCTTTTGGATTCCTGTCTTTAAAACTAGGTAGTTTGAGGCTGTCCGGTGCTCCGATCATTCGCAGCAGGAAGTTGGACTCCTCCCCCATGTTCTCAAACTTGCCGATCAGGTCATAGTCTATGAGACAAGGGTGGCAGAGCTTGTTCATTTGCTCCCAGTGGATGTCCATTCCCACTGGTCGGTGGCCATCCAGCAAGTACTGCACAAACTCTTTGAATTTGACCCCATTGCCAGTTTTAAGGGCTTCTGCAGATGGGGCCTCCCTGTATTTTGATATGATGGGTTTTCCAAACAGACTGTGGTAGTAGTCATTGGGATTCTCAAACTTGTCCCTGAATGCTGACACAATCCTATCCAGAGGCTCACGGACAAACATAAATTTTTTATAGGTTTGGAGACGGTGCATTATTTCTTTTTGGTTGAATTTGTTCAGTGTCTTGAGGTGCCCAGCATGTGCCTGTTCATGATTAAGGCTGTCCGGGTTGGATGCTCTGCCCGACAACACTATAAGGGTCCTCTTCCAGTTGGAGCAACCTGATTTGGGCACCTCACAGTACAATACTTTGTATTTGTCCTCCACATATATGCTTTTCACATGATCCGGTGTGATCGTCCTTGAGATGCCGCTTTTATATTTTGCACACATATTCTTAATTACCTGCTTCCGAGCTTCTAAGATACTTGAGAGGTTACTCTGGCTCCCTTCTGGAGAAAAACCAGGAAGAGATGATAGGGAGACATTTTTGCTGTGGATGATCTGAGGACTCGTTTTCAGTAGTTTGCGTTGTCTCTTGGTGATTTGAGGGGTGCCTATATCCTGCTCCTGTGAGACAGTGGTAGCTTTCTGTTTGCTCTCCTCAACGTTCGGGTGCTGCATTGGGGAGATGGGGTTGGCTTCTGCAGCTTGGAGGCCCTGATCAAACAATGACAACACAGAAGGAATGTCAAAGCAGCAGACATGAGGAAAAAAACCCCACTTTGTGCTAAAAATGGGAATAAGCATGCAAGAGTGTGCTTGTCTGAAAAAACAAAACAAAACAAAAAAACCGTCTATACCAGGTTTTATTCTCAAATCGGTCACTTGATGGTGCTGTTTTACCACTGCTTAAGCAAAGGTATAACTTTGTGAACTGCAAATGTCACATAGAGCTCAACGCAATCCGTGACCTATCAATAAACGGAGCTGTAACATCATATAAATGTCTTATAAACACTGAATGGGGAATGTAAATTAGAATCATCTACTGCCTGATTATCATCAGATGACGGCTAAGGCCATCACACATTCTGACATTTTATTTCAATTAAATGCTGTAATGACATCATTAAGCCAATGGACTAGATGTATAATTTTAGTTTTACTACAGACAAGGTGACAGGGCCATCATAAATCTCCAGTGCTCATCTTTCTGACTTAAAAGGCCACATTCTTTCATCTGCAGGGGCATGTAAAGGGAGAACAATAGGGAGTGTTTCCTCCCTGTCTGTTTAATGTGCAAGTCAAGCTAGACACAGAAAGCTATGCTGCAAAATCCCCTTTCTTTAGGCTTTGCTGTGCTGCAAGTCTCCTAGCTGCTGATGAATACAGCAGAAAAAGGAGAAGGCAAGGGTCAGCTGAGAGCCCATAACACCTAGTTGATGAATCGTCTGCAAGTAAAACACACTTTCTCTCTCTTACTGGTGAACTACCAGAACACTTAACTGCATGTGGCTCAAAGGATCAATCATCATGCCAACCGTTTATTTAATGTGATATCTAGTATGTTGTTGTTTTTATAAGAAGAGCAGAGGACAAGTCAGCATATTATGAGACAAGGTTGTTCAAAATGGGGCCCTTGGGGATATTTTTGTGTGGCCCCTGATCGCAGTACAAGAATGGCACAAATTAGGTCCACCAGCAAATGGAAATGATGTTTCTTTTGTCAACCATATTTCTTGCTGTCTTTTTTAATATTATACTTTGATACTTTTTACACAACAAACTAAAACAAGGAAATACCCCAAAAAGTTGAAAAACAATATGACTTCCTTTAATTAAGCCAAACATCTGCAATACATAGTTGTTTTCTTAATTGGACTGAAATACATAAAGGCAAGAAGAAATATGAAAATTAAATATAAAATAATTTTTGTGTTTTAAGCTGGAGAAAAATATCATCTGAATGCTTTGAACTTACTGATTTTGCAAAAGGTTTGGACAACACTAAAATAAAGAATGCATCTTAAAGACCAAACATGTTTGTTAGAGAATATTAGTGAACAAATTCCACAGTGACAAAACCTTAGGAAAAAACTTGGAGAAGTTAATGCGTCGATAAAAAGTCACAAAATAACTCAATTTACAAAGTAAAGATAATAAAGAATAAAATAAGGTTCCAATACATTTGGTTGACATTTGCTTTGAATACTGGTTTAATTAATATTTAATTACTTTAGAGCTGTTCAGATTTGTCGCCCAAATCCAACACATTTTATCGGCCATAATGACAGACAAGCTGGTGCCAAATCACAAAATTTAGTGAGTTAAAGCAAGAAGTTCTGTTCAGCAGCCAGATGTGTCACAATCTGTGTTTATCACAAACACTCTAAACTGATAGAGGAGAAAGGAGAGCATATTTATAAAGGGTATCTCAGAAAATAATGTTTTTGATACTGTCTATCAGCTTGAGACAGAACAATGAACCTAAACAAAGTAATATTTTCTCACTGTTTAAAAACTGACAACAAATCCTCTGTTGATGCGGATCATGCAGAGACAAAACAATAACGCACCACACATTGAGAGATCTCATCTCTGAGCTGAATAAGTTTCATGAGGGAAGAACGACACTTCCTCCAAAGCACAAGACTGAACAGCAATCTTGGAAATGTGATTGTGTTTGCTGCTGCTTAGTAATTTTTGAGTTGTAATTAAGTTAAGTGGGGGTTTTTCCCCTGAAAAGATAAACTTTATACTTTAGAGGCTAAATGCAAGCAGTCGACCCAGTAGTGCCAAACGTAGCCACTCTATTTCCTTAATGACACTCTGCTGATTTTGTCAAATCCTATACTCAAAAATAGATGAAGATGGCTCCATGCACCTTTTAAGAAACAAAGTTATTAAGGAGAGCAAAGATTTAATTTATCAAAGTAACTATGCAACAATCTAAATATTTAGGGATTAGTTTTAAAGTACAGCTCTATCTGAAAAGAATTTATTGCATCATATTAAAGATTCAGAGTAAAATCAGGACTTGTACTATCCATAGTTATTATCGTACTTTTCTGTTGTTGGCTACAAACATTATAAAACCGATCAAATCCTAGGTGTTGATGCTGCATAGATGACAGGAATAAAAAAAAATCCTATTGTGTAAGAAAAAAACTGAAAGAAAGGAACCTGCCCTCTGTAAAGTGGGATTGTCTACTCAGTAAAGCGACTGCAGGGACAGTGTAGGGTCAGCGTCTCGACACAGATGTTATCAGACTCACTGAGAGGTACAAGGCTGACAATCACTTTTTTCCCCCTCCAATAGATAACAAGTCACAAGAAACCTGCATGACTGTGTGCTGGGAGAAACAGAGTCATTACGTACCTCTTTGGACTGCAGTGGAGAGCTCATTCCTGGTGAGACACAAAGAAAAAAAATGACAAAAATGTCAGATGTTAAACATTTTTATCCATATGCTAAACAATTAAGAGATTTGCCGGATACCGGTGTCAAGCTTTACCAAGATTATAAACATTTACATGTACAAAACCTCTAAAATGTTCAGTTATACCGTTCTTTTTGCTATATGCTGCGTATAACAATGCAGCATTGTGCACTGCCTGTAAATTCCCTAACTCTTTTTTATTCCCCTTCTCTAAATAGAAATACTAATTTAATGGTTTGAAAATATTTATATTTCCAGAAACCAGGAAGGGGAGAATCATCTATTGCCATTTGAAACTGAAGTAAATTCTGAAACATAATGTAAGTGCCTACTTGAAAACTGCTTCTAAATTTAAATGGTATTGTGTTTTTTAATATATCATTTGTCTTACATTACTACCACTGCTAAACCACTGCAAAAATATTTTTGGAGAAGTGGGCATAAATGTACACAAAACAAGTACAATTATTGTGTTCTTAATGTTACGCTACATTTTTATGCATACATAGTGATGTCTGATACTTCTCATTCATTATTATATTACTGTGAGTTTCTCTCACTGGCCCATGCATAGTTGTGAATTCATAAACTCCAATAATTAAGTACTTCCCATTACTGCACATCGCTCCTTTTAAATCATACTAAAATATGACAGCCTGCTCATTACACAGGTAAAATATAGGTAGCTCAATATGCTGTGTTAGGAATGAACTTGCACAAGCAAGGAAACTTAGTTGTGCTCAATGTGGAGAAAGAAAAAGAAAAAAAAAGAAAAAAGGATAGTGACCGAATGTGGAGAATCGAATGGATTTGTAAGAAAATGGGAAGAGATGTAATTTACTGAATAGAGTGGACAAAGAGGCAGCTTGATAAATTTCTTGAGGACAGTGGGAGAGCAATGGAGACGTAGGAAAGAGTTTCGTGTTGTTTTTGGGACAGGTGCGATGTGTATTGGCAGATGCGCTGCAGAAGGACAGACGATGTGTTTAGTGGTCCGTCTCCAGCTGGACATCTTCTTTCCTAAGGTTCTCCCATCATGCTGATATGTAATCAAACTGACAGCTCTGAGTGGGGCTGCATGGCTGTTGATTTGGGCAGGGAAGGTGGGGAGGGGGGCGTTGAAGACACCTCTGCCTGAGTGGCTTGTCACTTCCAATTTGAGGGTGGAAGTGATAGGAACCTGCATGAGGGGGCTTAGGAGAGGGGGGTCTGTTGACGCAGGCCACAAACCTCCCTTAAGTGATGAGATGTGCACAACCCTAACTCAAACTTAGACACGCCTCAGTGGGGTGGGAATAAAATATGTTGCTTTGGTTCATGTTGTTTTAAATTACGATGCACCACCCAAGCTTGCTGTTGCTGTGTGGCAATGTGTGTTGAGTCTTTGTCTTCATTCTTTTGAATGAGAAGTGCAGAAAAAAAAACAAGAAAAGGAGTTGTGGTCTGAGTTGACGGCCTTTGACATCATCGTCTGATCTTGTTTGGATGCCGGTGTATTATTTAATCGCCGAACCCTATCTGGCGGTACATGTGGGATGTGAATTTTTCATTTCAATTTACATCGCCACACATGCAATCCATGAATATTTATCACAACCAAGATACCATCGCCTGGGAAGCACATTAGAGAGCAGCAATAGCAGCTTTTTTTTTTTTTTTTTTATGCGTCTGCTGTTATGAACTGATGGAGCCCATTGTAGTCACGAACAGGAAGAGCATTTAAAACATGCATGGGTATTGAACTTGAGCCTCCCATTAAAGTGGTAATTGAAATCTCCATGGATTTAACTGGTTTTTAATAAAATGTGCTGTGTCTGGCCCCTTTTCCAAGTTTTAAGAGAGATTGGGAATTCCCTTTGATAGTTTCTACATCTTAATCCAAGTATAAACTTGGATTAGACTTTAATATTTTTATCTAGAAATCATATATGTTGCTTTCTGGAAGCTTACATCCATTTATTTGGGAGATAAATGTCATATTGGGGTATTTTAAATAATACATCAGAAATATATTTTTTATGAGGATGGAATAATAATAATAATAATAATAATAATAATAATAATAATAATAATAATAATAATAATAATAATAATAATAATAATAATACAAGAAACCAATTCAATTAATTTGAAAAAGAATGATGTTTACAAGTTCATATTTATTGTGGATTTTCTCCTTTAGTTAGAGATATAGATTTACGTCCTCTGGCTCAAACACATACAATATCCGTATTTTGTGGATGAACTGGCCAAGGCAGGTTGTAGCAAAACCACATGCAAAGCACTGATTGGTTTCAAGTGATTAAACTTGTGGGAAAGTTTGGTAAATGTGATAGTAGTCATTCTTCTTTCCCCCCCCACTTTGTGCCATGCTGGACAAAATGGGTGAATACATCACAGAAATAGTGTTACGTTCAAAAGCCTCGTGCAAAGCCTCCTCAAAACCTGCATTGTGTCGTTTGGCTAAAATAGTTCAATAATTGTCTTATTTCTTATTTTTTATCAGAAATGTATAGATTATAATTAAACGTTAAGCCTGTGTCTGTCTGTTCAATGTTTACTTTACATTTTATTGTTTTTGTTGGTTATGTAATAAGCCCACTCTCCTTAAGGCATAAATAAAGCCCTAAATCATTATGACATCCATATCCATGAGAAGTGAACGTACTTTAATCTTCTGATCTTGATTATAGGATGATGATACCCTAATAAATTCCTGTTTTTAATAATTCTTATTTTAAAAAGGGAACAACCTGAATAAAAACGTCTCGAGGATCACAGATTAACACTTGGTCTGCAATTGTTACATTTGTTGCAATATTTTTCAAATAATTTTTGGAAAAAAATATGACACAGTTTGATTTCATTTGATAAATCAAACCTTGAAAACAGAGAAGTTAATTCCAGCTCTGAAAGACCAGGTCACTCTTAAAACAGGAACCAAAAATATATTTCATCAGAGGTGCATTTGTTTCGTCACAAAGCATGAATGAAGCAGCTAATATAGCTATGTAAACTGAATTTCAAGGGGATTTGTAAATATTATTTTTTTTCCTGTGGTATCCACTTGGTGAAGCTAATAGTTTCCGTTTGATTGCAATTTCACACTCACTCAATTCTACTCAGTATAACTATGCTATTGATTTCCCCCGCTGTGCAGTGAAAGAGTAATAAATTGTTCAGAAGGGAAACTTCACAGTGAGTGAAACAAAAAAGGTCTATAAATTCACATACACATGCAGATGCAAAATATTCTTTTGCAAAAATGATATTGTTCTAACTGAATGCTTTTAGTTATTCGGACATAGATGCATGCCAATATAAAAACAACTTGTTAAATAGGAATATTTATCATGATTCAATTAAATTCAAATTGTGTTTAAAGCACGATGGGATTTACTTTCATTTCATTTTCAACTTATCAATACTTAAAAAGGAGCCACATACAAAAATGAAGAAATAGGACTTAATACGACAGATACAGCCTTTCAAAAATAATGTTTTCTACCCTCACCAGATCAGTTAATGCTTGGTGTAATACCAACTCTGTTAAATACATTTTTTGTCTTTTTATTGGATACCTAAATAAAAACCCAATATATTGAGTGGCTCCCATCTTGACTAAAAAACTTTATGAAGCCACTCATGTGCTTTACTAATATAAAAGTTCATCTATTAAAACTTTGATTTTATCCCTTGACACTGAGATTTATTTTGATTTGACATGTTTTTTTTTGGAAAAGTGCTTTGAGATTAGATGCTTTGTGAATTGACACTATAAAACCAAACTGAATTGAATAGATTTGATAGCTTTGCATTTAATGCAGTTACAAGAAAAAAATATCCACATTAAAGCACTTTTTCACTTAATGAATAAAAAAACAAATGCAGTCTGTGAATTTGATGATAGAAGTGATTAAAAAGCACATTTAAGTTCCGAGTCATGTCCCACTGTTGCCCTTCAAAACAACCTTGAGCAGCCACTTCTCTTTGCGAGACAAAAGCCTCTGAATATTCATACACAGCCCAGCAATACTGCAAGGATCCACATAAGCAAGGGGCACATCATTAGTGGATCCATTAGCGTTCGTTCCTCTCAAACATCCTTATTCAGCTCCCTTACAGACACATACATCAAACATTATTTCTTCTCCCTGCCACAGCCTCTGAGGAGGAGCAAAGGACAAAAACAATGTGAAATAATGAGCTTGTTAAGAGAAGGCTTGTGACCTCATGTTCGGCGAGAACTTGTTAAATCCTCGTTTTTAAGCAGAGACAGTCCAGGAGGGAGCCTGAAACCAGACAAGGCGTGTCTTCCTCCAGCCCACTATTCAGACTAGGCAGTCATGCTGCGCCACCATAAACCTTTCATTAGTCATTCAGCACACTGAGTGAGCCTGACCCCAACCAGCTGCACTCCCCTTCTCTCCCTGAAACCACCCACACCTGCACTCTGCAAAACCGATCCTCCTCCACTTGACTCTTTGTAGGAATACAAGGCACGGGCGTGCTAGTGAGGTTTATCAGAGGAAAAGCGCTTGAGAGTGAAGGTATTAGGCTTTGAGCTGCGCTCCATTGATGTTTTAAGTTGTTGTGGTAAGAGATAAAACAAGGTTTTAGCTAGTGCTAAATTCCTCCAGGACTGGGCAGGAGAGAGCAGCTGCCGGGGAAGGGGAGGTGACGAGTGGGCAGGCAGTGATTTGAGATTAAAGTCATGCTTGAGGAGGCTCTCCAAAGACCAAACGCCGGCCATTTGAAAATTGTTTGGAATATCATCAGAGGACCGGTGTGTGAAGTCAGGCTCAGAAGGTTTGAGACAATGTTACTGACACAAAATGCAAGTTTGGCTCAGAATGAATCAATGTGTTTTTAATTGAATCACTGACAATGAGCGGCAAATGAGCCAAAACAAGAAAAACAAAGAAAACGTGGCACCTTTCCAAATCAATCACATATGATTACTGAATGAAAAACTGACTGAAACAATTACAGGATCCAAGGATTAGATTTGTAAACATCCACATTGCTAAATGCAGCACTTGAATTCTTAAATGCAAATCCCAGGCCATGAAAAGCCTATTTACTGTTGTGCTCTTCATACATTAAATGATCTCTCTGGGTTTAGTGTTTTGATAAATAGATGACAGGGATTAAAGTAGGTTGTGATGCAGCAGTGCAACTCAACAAAGAGTTGTGACTGCGTGTTGCATTACAAGATACTTTTCAACACATTCTTCAGGCAGTTTCTATCTTTTGTCCTGAATTTTCCAGAATGGAAAATATTGGAATTCTACTGAAGTGTGTATTAAATTGTTGAAGAAAAAAAACAGTTGACCCACTGAAGAGTATGTTCCAGCACTGCAATGTAGATTCACTGTGTCTGGGTTTTTACATGTGAAGTAGTGAGTCAGGCGATCAGCCTACATGCCATGACCAAACATTTTCCTTCCACTTAACTTTACATATTATTTTTAGGATACTATATTATGTTAACAGTAAGATTCTTTAGCTGCGTGGGTTTCTATCTTTTGCCTGCTGAACACAGTTAAAGTCAGGGGTCCAACCTATGTGTAGGTGTGCCGTGACATACTTATATAGATTTGTGTTTAAAAAATATTTTTGTTGTTTCCATTTAATATAGGATTAAAAAGGTTTTTATTTATTGGGCGTCATATTTATTAAAATGAGCAAAAATAATCTCTTGAGGTATATTACTTTGTCTGTAATGCAAAGATATGATATATTAGTTTAACTTTTTGAATTTAATTGCTGGAATAATTGAACGTTTTAGTTAAATTAAAATTTACTGGGACAAAGTGGTAATGCTCTACATCAATAAGCAGAATTACAATTAACTACATTACTGTCCCTAACACAAGCAGTCACAACAACAACACATATCCCCCTTCCCAACTCAATAGCTGTAATAAAACCCCTAAAAAGGCAATGCTGTTTCAGAGTCAGTAGTTTTGCTTTCATTTTGATTTTAATTTAAACTATTTGCTGCTGAAAATGCATGATAGTTGTGGGGCAGTCATAAAACAACCTTTACAAATATTTGGTTCTTAACTTTAAAATCTGTCTTGACGTTCAGCCCTAAACATTCTTACCTGTTTTTTAAATAATAGTTTCCTTTTTTAATTCTGATGTTCTTGAATTTTTATTCAAATAGGTTGTATATTTTTTCTTCTAATGGTCTTGTGTACTGTATGTAGTCTGATTCCTTTTTAATTGAAACTGAATGGGTTTACCTAAATGTGTGCCTGCCTCTACTTGTATACGGAAAATGAAACGTATTCACTGAAAGTTATCTGCTGAATTACTATGTGGTTTTGATATTTTTCACAAATCCAACATCTTGTATATCTGTTTGCCTTGTCTCAGTTAGACCAAATGATTATGCGCCGTGTCATTTCATGTGCAGAATGAGAGTTTTCTATTTTATGGCTGGAGTCGTTTTTCTTTCTGACTTCCAGCCCCACTGCTGCATTTCCTGCTGCTCACTAATGGAGGCTAATGAAGGTCAGTAATGACGATGGCCCTTAAAAGCAGATGAATGCAGGCACTATTACAATGACTTCATAATACATTTATAAGAGCTGGAGATGTTTGAAGTGAACACCTTTTGGAAGACATCATCACGTGGCATGAAAATGCTAACGATGCTGGTAACATAACGTTTTGTTTCGGCTCTCCTGCCTAAACCACATCATTAAAATTCTACTCTGAACAACACAATTCGTTTTTCTGCAATACAACAAGAAGAAAGAATGGCAGTGCTTACAAGGTCTGAAAGGAGTGGTGAAATGAATAAATATAGAGCGTTCATAAAGCCACATGTGGGCTCAGGACCACAATTCAAGGTCAGCTTCTTTGGACTGAACGTAAATCACCGGGAATGTGCTCTTTCATTAGCGGAGAGAGGGATGAAAAAGACGACACTTCCTCCAAATAACCTACTGTTAAATCATTGTCCCATCCATGCACCATAAATAACACATGGTTTGGCTCATGCTTGTCGGTGGAAGAGCAAAGGTTAAAACATACAAACTATCAGTGAGGTGGGACCTGAGCACAGCAGATGACTCTATGGAGTGAAACTGTGAGAAAAACAGCTGCTCACCACTGCTATTATGACTAAATCATCACTCCTAAATGCTACTTTACAGCACTGCATATAGGAGAATCGTGTTGAGAACATATGCAAAAAAAATGCTCAATAGGTTTATAAAAGACACCTCATTTCAACATTCATATACGAGTTGATGTAAAACCTAAATTTCACCCAATAAGGACACTTCAGAAAAGTATTTATGTATTGTGGTAAAGTAGGTGTAGGAAGACTAACTCGCTGGAGTAACGACATCCATCTGTAAAAGGTTTCCACATTTAGACTTTACTTTGCATATTGAAAACTTTGTTCTCACACAGGTAGCTTGTGCGTCCCGGGGGGGAAACGATGAACTTGGAAGTTGCTGAAACTCTTTTATGTGGGATCAAATAAGACACTGATTATTGTTATGACAACTCTTTGACAGCAACGTATTCTGTGAGTGGATCCCACTTGGGGAACTTTCAGGGCTGAGAGATGCACAGACTTCTCAGGGCGGATTTCCATGGAAACAGGGAGTCAGAGAGCTGTGCGTGGGGGTGTGGTGGGAGGCGCCTTGTTTTAACACCATGTGAAGGACAGTGAGTGGCAGCCTGCATGATGATGGATGTGTAAACAGATGCTGCCTGTCAGCAGGAGGCTCAGGGTTAAGTGAATTATGTCAGCTGAGACGAGGTGCTATAGGCTCTAATTGGCACAGTTCTGTGTTGGAGGCTGCAGAACTCAAGGCATATAGGTGGAAAATATGCACTGGAAAGCTAGTCTGTGAATGTACTTGACGAAAAGACTTTTGAAAGCAAAGACACCACTTTACTGGTATATCTGCAACCGTTGCGCCGTTGTGCAGCTGTTTGAACTGGTTGCAGAAATAGGGTCCATTTTCAGTCCCAACCAGGAATGTTTTTGCATGGACGTTGCATGTTCTCTCAGTGTATAAGTGAGCTCTCTCCGGGTTCCTTGAACAGTCCAAAAACATTAACTTTTAGATTAATTAAACACTCAAAGTGTGTGAATGCAAGATTTAGTTTCCTGTGTGTCTAAGTGTTGCCCAGTGATGGACTGGCAACCTGGCCAGGGAGTCCCCTGCCTTTCACCCAATCACTGCTGGAGATGGGCACCAGGCCCCCTACTACAACCCTGGAAGGATGAGTGGAAACAGAAATCAAAGAATACATTTTGAACTATTGTAATAATACGATTTCTTATTAATAATAAGATAAAAGTTTTCTTATTATTACATTACTGCTATATTACTTCTACCTCTTTAACAAAACTAGAGACTTTCTTTAAGATTCTGCTGAACTGAATTCTTTACTTGGAACTTATTTTATTTGTTCAAATATGGTGTTTATATCACAAAAGTTTCTCTTTGAAAACAGTTTTGTCATTACAAATAATGGAAAATACAATAGTTCATTATGAGCCTCCACCCACCTACTGAGCACTCAAAAACAGTCATTTTCAGCATAAAAGAGTTATTGATTCTATATGTAGCATTAACAGGAGCATTATATGGCAAAAATAATGATCTAATGCTAAAGAATAAGGTCAGTGAACACAGTTTATGAGACGACCACATGTTTACAACAAAGAAGATGACTAAGATTCTGTTTTTATTTATTTCTTTTTAAATAATTGTAATTGTTAGTAGAACAAATATCTTCCTTTATGACAGAAGGGAAGGCATCATGGTGTGTTATCAATCTAGAAAAACTTACAGTGGGCCCAAATCTTCACACAACAACATACTTCAGCGTTACTCTTACTAATATGTTGCAAACTAATGCCCTAGAAGTACTGACTTCACTCGCATCACTATCTCTGCTTACAATTGAAAATAAAACCCTTTCAAAATTTTAGGAAAATCACAGCCTGGATAGTTTTTTAATCCATTAGAGTGCAACACAAACAACTAGGCACACTGATGAACTCTTTTAATTTTGGAAAGACTGATAAATATAACAGTAGTGGTTTTGGACTATGGGAGGAAGTCAGAGTACCCAGAAAGAACCAACACAAGCACAGGGAGAACATGCAAACTGCAGCCAGGAAGACATCAGGTTGGAATTCAGACCCAGGATTTTCTCCATATTCTTTTATTCCTCCCTATAATGTAAAAATGTTTCATTTCAAAATGTCACTTTTTACTATTTTGCAGTTAAAAAGTATCAAAGGGTAGACAGTAGACACACAAAAGTCAAGTTTTCAACAGGATTTTATGTCCTTCCTTTCCTTATATCTCTCCCTCTACCGACACTACTGGCTGCTAACAACCAAAACATGCTTGACACTAGCCGGGACTGTCAGGGGCATCTTTGGTTCATCTGTAAATGAAGTACCACATGCAGCCACAAATCTCCCTCTGATTCCCCAAAGGCCAACGTCAGGTGATATGAAACAATTTGATTTCACTGCAAGCCCAGCACATTTTGGCTTGCACAGCTGTTCAGCTGATTGCTCTGCCCTGCTCATTTTCGCTTGGCATAACCTCTGCTGCCCTTACATACAGAACACACAAAATTGCAGCAGAGTTACTGTGAACTCTGCTTGTACATTCCTCTCCTTTCCCCCTTTCCTGCTTCTACAGGACAATCATGTTCAGGAGAGCTCGCATCAGCAAAAGCTTTATTTTCTCTATCCCCACCAAATGTCACATTCAAATATAAATAAACAGCAAACGGTACCTCCAAAGGTTTTAAATAAGTGTCCTGCATGTTCAGCTCTTTTAGTGCCCAAACATGTAAATAAAAATCTAAAATGAAAACTGCTGATAAAGCATCTAAATTTGTTCTAAAAAAAAAAACCTTTAAGGATCCCTAAATCAAGATCTAGCAATTGAGAATCAAGTCTCCTTTAAAACTGTTCAGCTGTTATCACCGGCCATGAATTACCTTTGGATTGAGAGCAGCCTGGTGACCTTTACTGCACAAATGTTGACTTTGCCTGATATTTCAAACAAATAAAAAGAGCCCCATTGATACTTCCCAGTGCTGTACTTCATTTTTTATTTTTATTTTCAAAGAGCCACTCAAAGCGTCGTGTACCGGCTTTGTTCAAAAGGGATTGAATAAATTGTTTGATGACCTCTTTTATGTCTTTCCCCTCACCCAACTTTTTCTTTCATTTCTTCTAGATTAAAGTCAGGACCAAATCCTTTTATCATGACCCGCTGGCACACTGGTGGCGAGCAGAGGTGTTGTGATCAGATGGTGCTATGTCTTCGTTAAGTCCCAGTGCTCCCCTGTTCACCTCCATTTGCAGTGAGATTGGGAACTGAAATTGGCCCTGTCACTGTTTACGTTGGCCTCTCATTTGAGTTAACTTCACGTCCCTCCAGACACCCCCTGTTTTCCTGTCAGAACACTGCTGATTACAGCTGGGACTGATGAGTCCAGACATGTGAGTAAAGCACAGGGAGCGTGGCTGAATGCTAAGTAAATAGTTAGGGGATTGCTTCAACATGCTGCTACACCTGGAGCATCTCCATTCATTATAAACCTCTGGTTTACAGCAGTGCATTGCAGTCACAGTGGAAAGAGGGCAAGAACTCAACATTGCATTTGAAACAAATAAAGTAACCATCTCTTTAAAGGCAGTAGTTGCGCTGTTCAGTATCGTAACATTTGTAATTCAAATGAGACTTTACGCATGTCTTAATTCTGGCGTTCTGACCTTCTGGAGCCATGCATTTTACAAGCTCAAATATAATTCAAAAGATTAGAATATGAAGTCTGAACTTTAACTTTTCAATATAGCTGGAAGTTAATATGAAAATATATTCAGCTACTCAATGCCAAGATGGATTTGTGTTACAGATAAACATAATCTAAAAGCACGGCATGTTAAGAAAGAAATGTATTTCCCCAGCCTATGTAAAAGCATGGTGACATGTGTTATATATTAACATTAATAAGAAAATGAGAAAAAATGTCATTAAAAGCCAAAGTAATCCAATGAAAAATAAAAAAAATCAAAAACTTAAAAAGAAAATTAAAGTATTTAACGCAAAAATTACCGTATTTTCCGCACTATAAGGCGCACCTAAAAACCTTCGATTTCCAGGTCTAGAAACTACGGTAAGCAGCCGCCGACTTCTTTTTCGGGATAGTTGCCAGAACGCTGGTTTGTTAATAAAAAAGTTTGACTGACCTATCTACCTACTGTTGAGGAAATATAACTATTTTTAGTGTTTTGCTGGATTCAATCATATAATCATTTGTAGTGTTTTAGTTATCTTTAATTCTTTACTTAAAGTAGGAATTTGTGTCAGTAAAGGTCAGAAGCTGGGGAAAACCGTGCTTGAGTTCAGGACGCTAGATAATGATGGATCTACAAAAACTTTTAAGATGGGGGTCCTATCTTGCTTTAACATCTCAAAGGATAGGAGGAATTCCAGGTCTCAGGAAATAAAGTACCTCCACCAGACAACTGGCAGAATAAACTTTTGACCTGAAGCTGCGAACTTTTAAACTCTTAAGACTGTGAACCACATATAACGTAGTGTAGTATTGCATGCTTACACTGAATATTGCATTTTTATATTGTATTAGCTGTTGTATTTGAAATATATTCAAATACATTTTTTGAATATATTTGAAAATGGTTGTTCTGAATTAGATAATAGGAATTGTATTTGGTTACATACTATAGACAGTCTGGTTATTGTATTAGTTTAAATTCGGAGACGATTTGGGAGAGAATAATGGAGCAGAAGCATATTAAGTTCAGTGATAACTCTTATTGAATTAAATATAGGAATCATGGGTTCGTGCTGGAAGAGAGGAGACAACCAGGGCTTCGCAGAGATCTGTAAAAGCTTTGAAGCTCTGGGCCCCAAGGAGCCAACTATTTGGGTTATGGGAAGAGATCATTATCTAGTGAAAAGACCCGAGTTGGCTTAAGAGTTATAACCCAAGCCTGGTACAATTGACCTGAAGTTTACCCGAGAATTGACTGAAATATGTGTTTAAAAACATACATGCAGTTTGTTATCTATTTGGATGAATGAACAGGGAATTTCAGCTACGTCTCCTTGGATATTTGCAGAGTC
>CAEGAF010093991.1:0-16018 GCA_903067075.1 Micropoecilia bifurca | reverse complement strand
AGTAAAAAGTAAAACAAGGCAAATGCAGTTTGAATGACATTTTTTATATTTTGGTAAACTTGTCAAATACAGTTAAAATAATGTACACAACCAAGTGCAGGCAAAATTAAACCTGCTAATAGATAAACCTGCAGGCATCATTTGGTATAAAAAATTAGGTTTACCACAAGGTTAACGTAACCTGCTTAACCAGCTTCTGACATGAACCACATGTGCATATGTGGTTCATGTCACAAATAGAGCCCCATACGAATCCTATACGCCATTCATGGGGCTCCATTTGTGCCCGACTTTGTATCAGCCAATCAGTAGGTGGGATCAAAACACTAGCGTTTCTCTTTTTTGCTGTTTTGTAACGAGTAACTAAACCACACATTGAAAATGTATCGGAGTAAAAGTTTGCAATTAAGTTCGAAAATATAGTGAAGTAAAAGTGAAAGTTATCACAAATGTTCATACTCGAGGAAAGTATGAAGTACTGCAAAATATACTTAAGTAAAGTAGTGAAGTGTTTTTACTTCGTTACTATACAATACTGCAAATGTTCCCTCACACACACACAGAGGGAAACCACAACCAGCTTTCTGCCTCTGCAGTATAAATGTCCTGCAACAAAGTGGTCTCTCTCTTTATGTACTTTGATCCATATTCTATCAAACCAAGCTCCAACGACACCAGCTCCAGCTGCTTCACTAGGAAATCCTCCCAGGCTATTAGCTACAACAATATTGAGCTACTTTTTTTATTAATTTACACCAAAGTTTTCCCATTTAGAGTATTTCTACCACCGGGCAAACAGAGGGTTAATGATAAAGAATACACAGCACGGGTGCATTTTATCCCCTAAATTTGATTCAGAGAAGTCTTAACTTCTCCTCATTACCAGGACCTGTAGAGTAGCAAATGACAAATCACAGTATGTGATAATAAAGGTGACACTGTGAAAATCCCCTGGCTGGGATCCATCTCATCATTATGAGAGCATTATGAATGGATGTAATAAAAGTGAATTAAGACAGGACATGGCTGATATAGATATTATGAGCACATTGTCCCTTGCCTAATGTGAATGGTTCTTCAGCCGGCTCTTGCAATATGGGTCCCAATTTGGAGAGGCTATCCTTGACTCAGAGTAATACTTACATACAATCATGACCAAAAAGCAGGGAGGGAAGATGGTGGGGAGCCATTGAGTCCTCTTTTGTACTCTCTGCTATTTCATTACAGCAATGAATGTAAAAAAAAAAAAAGGGGGAAAAAAAGAAAAAGTCTTTGATTTGCCAGGATGTAGTGTGCAACACAGCAGCGATTTGGCCATTTGGGGGTCTTGTGCTTCTCTTTGAAGTCTCAGGGAAAAATATGAAACATAGATGTTTCATTGTCACTTTATGACTCTTCTGTCATACGGAAATATAGATTCATAGACTCGGGACGAAGCTAATAGGCAGGCTTGTCTAAATTTAAGCAGTGATATGATAATCATGTACTTTCAGTTCAAGCCAAAGAACATTAGTCTCCTTATAATACCAGTTGATTCCCTTTTCAAACAATACTCTCCCTGCTTCTGTCCCTGGCGGGTGTTGGCCTTCAGAAAAGGCCACCACTGAAGAGCTCGCCTATACATCATTGATGATGGTACAATAGCATTAGTGTATGCTTAGCCTGCTAATTCCCCCTGTCATTGTGGAAAGTTTTATAATCGGGCCATTTGTAATTCTGCTCATAAAGGGATAAGCTGCGATCCAAGCTTTATGAGGCTGATCAAATTAAGATGGTTTTCTCCTAACAGGAACACCTGATAATGGGGAATACTATTGCTCCGGACAGTGTCACTGATAAGCTATTGACAAAGAGATTTGCCCCGTGGCATGTATTAGTAGGTGTTTGTTATTCAAACTGCACATTTGAAAACAGCTCCTCACAAGCCATCCCTTATCATATTCAAAGCGAATCAGAGGTTTTCCAGACATTAAACTTCAACCAAAAGAAAAATAATAATTTCTTGTGGGTTTATCATCTTGACCCTTTTTCATAAGCCATGCATTCCTCACTGTAAGAACGTGAGAATGTTCCGCATCCCTCTGACTCTGCAGTAATCCTCGCTCTCCAGATATCACTCAGTCGCTTAGATAAAGCCTTTCCTTCTCATGTTCCTCATCTGCCTCTTTCAAATGGAAGGAATGAAGGATGTACAATAGTTAAGCGCACTGGGATCTGTTTCCTTACAGTTACAGTTCCGGGTATTTAAATGAATTCCCATGAAACATGGATATCATATTATTTTGTTTCCTTAATGATGCAATTGAGCTCTTCTTTGTTTTTCTTTGAACTTCAAACACAAGAACTGGGTGTACAAGATTAAATTTTTGGCAGACTTTCTCTATCCACATAGGATTAAAACTAAACATACAACCTCAAATGTATACTCAATTATGTTCTTCAAAATTACACTTCCACCATCTTGCTTAACAGCTGATATGTTCTTCTCAGGTATCGTTGGCAAAAATTGCATATCCTTCACTTCTCAACACAGTTCAAGGTCAGCATTTTGGAAATGCAACTCTAGAGGTATAATATTCGCATTCAAAACATGTGATAGTTTGTTTCTCATCGATGTCTTGTTAGAAAATTCATTTGTTTATAATTTTCAGCAAACTCATCCAAACTACTACAGGCCCCTTCCTTGTTAAAGTTAAGTACCTTCCATCCTTTATTCATCCATTTTAAAATCCAAATTTTTGATACAGTTCCTTTAAAAACATTTTCTGATCTATGTTCTTCTTAAGTTGATCAGAGAGCCAAATAACTTTTAATTAGTGAGCCATTGCTTTCTTTTTCTCTGGGGTAAAACATTTGTAACAGAGGTCCAATTCTCTGAGCCACTCTTCAAAATGGACCAGACTAGAAAACATATAATCAAAATAAAGCCGACTGAAAGGAAATGGCTTCAAGATCTTGGCTATTGACCTAAAATTGTCACATGAAGTCAGATGAAAAATGAAACATCTATTTTCATTTGCCCAGTAAATTTGCAGGGCACTGTAAAGAAATAAGCATCTCGAAACCACACTATGCCTCTGTGGTTCACTATGCATGTTGAACCGTTCTCACCAGACATCAAGAAGCCTGCAGGCCAGTGGAACGCGGACACGCCCTCTGAACCACCACATTTGACTAACGCCAAGTTGTCAGCACCACGCATCCCCGCAGCTCAGGATATTGGAGCAATTACCTTCGTACAGAACCCCCTAGCAGAACAGGGGTCATTGGAGCCCAATTCATCAGTAGAAACCAGTCAGAGCTAACAACGCCAACACTGACTTGTTAGGGAACAAAGAGGCCATCATAATTAGCAGTGACATTTGCTGACAGAGAAGCCAAGCGGGCCTGGCCTCCACTGAGATGTTTCAGCACAGAGGAAGAGAGAGAGGGAGAGATCTAGCTGATAGAAAGGGGTCTTTCACCACCATCTGAAATGGATGTTGCCGCCTAAGGGTCCAACGTGCCAATCAGCAACTTTCCGAACCAAATCATTTGCATCATAAACAGTCTCTCATGATGTGCTCTGAATTAATTTGCTGTTCGCTTACCACTGGAATGAATAAAAGCTTGACTCAAAATTTTTGAAAATCAGACACTCACATCACCAACATGGACAAACAAAAAGAACATGCAGAAACTGTAACATGTAAAACCACTGCAACGATTATTGGTTATATTAGAGTAAATAAAGCAACCAGAGTGACTCATTAAAAAAATGAACTCAGTCTCATAATTAGAATAAATTAATCTATGTGATTAATTACACCCATTGAGTTCTCAGTAATTGTAATCACAGAACACAGTTGTTTTCTAACCATTTGTATGATTACTAATTCTTAAAATAAACCTAGATAACTCTTAAACAAAGCAAACCAGAGAAACATCTAAAGTGCTATTAATTATTTTTTCTCTTACACTCATTGACAAAATTTTAATAATAAATAATTGTTGCTTTTGGACCTGGATAACCTGCTATATTTGAAAGAACCCTAATTTTTATTCTTCACCAGAAAATCTTGTAGAAAAATGTCCAACCAAGTGGTTGTGATCCAAAGGACACTGGTAAGCAACACCAAACTGACAAAATTAAGATTTTTGAGTGATCTAGTCAAAGTAAAGACATGCTCTGGCATGTCTATAAGGTTTTCATTCTCAAAAATCCTCCAGTGTGGCTGATTTAAAACAATTTCACAATGAAGAGCACGTTAAAGTTCCTCATCAGCATTGTCAAAGATTGACTGTCATTTATCACAAACACTTGAAGCAGTTGTTGCCGCAAAAGGTCTCAAAACCAGTGAGGAACCAGTGAGAAAGTCTAAGTGGTGACTGTTTTTTTTTTCACACAGTGCAGGTGGGCTTGGATAGTAAATTAAATAATTCTTTAAAAATGGCATTTTGTATTTTCTCATGTGATATTTGTTGTTTGATGAGCTGAAATATTTAAGTGTGACCCAAAAAAAAACTAAAAAAAGAAGAAATCTATGCACATAAAGACTCTGGAGAGTTATAGTTTGTCTGAATTAAGGGTTTGTTTTAACTAAATTGTTAGGAGGGGGTTTCAGTTGGTTAACTGAAACTATCAGGAGAGCAGAGTCTTTGCAGATGGTGTTCAAAAGTTAATATTTCTTGAAGTTACCACACTAAAAGTTACTTTCTTCTTCCTTAGTTTCTTAAGCAATAAGTAAAAGTAATGATTTAGGTATTGCTTCATCTGGGAACTTCAGCAACAGTTTGAGTGGTTTGTGCTAATTACCAACCCCTGGGGAAGAAGGATGATCATGTGGTTCTGTTTATATGCGTTTTAAATCTCTCCTTTTTTCTTCCGCCTTATCAAACATGATCATCTCTATGGGTGGACCACAGAACCAGTACGAGAGCAGCTCAGGAGTGTGTCTGAAAAATTGCCACGATGAGCCTGCGCTTTTAGCTTCTTCATGGGGCCTTTATGTATCACCGCCACAGGAGATGAGTGATGAAAATGGAAGGTAAGCGTGGACGGTGGCCAAATAAAACAGGAGGAAATGAAGAAACTTTGATTTTCACATGTATCACAATTTGTGCTGTAAAATGCTGCGCGTGTATGAGGGTGAACATGCTTCCATAAAAATACATCTGGTGTCCATCAGACACTTTATTTTTCCTGAGGTCAGGGTCCGCAGGATATTTAATATTTCCACCAAAGAATCCAGATGACAAGGTAATGTCTTGGACTGAGACAAAGGATCATAAAATTACTCGTATTATGCATGTCTCCTGGGGTCCAGAAGAAAAATGACAGTAATAATTTCAAACGGCATGAAACATGACATAGTTGCAGTCCCGATTATACATTTCTGTACAAGTTTTTTTTACATTCTTCCTGCCTGAAGGAACACTACACATTTTATTTTATCCAGCCATATTTGCCACACAGAAGATTTGTAACCTGCATGGGACTAAATACATTTTGTGTCGAGGGGACACACTAAAAGGTTTCCCTTCACATCACTCAGGGTCACATTTGCAAAGAATGTAGTTTTGCAAGTGAACAGATAAATAGTATCAAAAAATATATGAGCATAAATGTGACTTGATTTGCTCAGTTCTGCTACACTTGCAAGTTCATTCTTCATTTTTTAAACATAATTCTGACACAAAAAGGTTTTTAGCACTACATGTCACTGGTTTTGGGATTAAGAAACATCTTAAACCAGTAACTTTCACCACATTCTGTGTGTGGAAACCTTATAGGATGCTAACCTAGAGTTTCTGGGTTCTTTTTCCAACTTCTTGTGATACTTCTGACAGGATAGTTGGAAAATACAGAGAGTTTCATTAGTCTCTTCCACTTACACCGCAGGTAAAACTGAGCATGGATATGGAGGGCTCAACCTGCTTCTTATGTTTGAGAATCACAGCATCTTATTGGACCTTTATTCAACTGTTGTATTGCAAAAACAACTTAGTTTCTTTCTGGACTGGAAACCTTTTTCCCCTTTTTGTTACCTGTACAATGAGAACTTGCCTTGAACAAAATGCATATCACTTATTGCTTTTAAACTATTTTGTTGAGTTCTTTTTGTCTAAAGGTTTTCTTTCACACATATTAATTCAGTTCTTTTATATTTTCCACCCATGTAGAAAGATTGCAGGCTGACAGACCTGAGGAAGAGTAATCTGCTGCTGAATTACAGACATTGACAAAGGAGAGATTTCAGACAGTCTCCCTGTGCCTGTAAAACAATGGCACATCAGACACGCCACATCAAGTCATGTTTCTTCTGTTATTAAGCAGAATCAGCTGTGGCTTCCCCTCCTGCAGTCTCTGTGGGTCCTGTAAATCTTGTGTGACAGTTCAGTTCAAAAGTCCTTGCCCTAAAAGGAGCATATATTTGTGAAAGCGTGTGGGTTTTCTCCCATTCAAGGGTCTGCTACGGCAGACCAGCAGTAGCAAGATGAAGGGGATGAGAAAATGGAGAGGGACAGAGAATGAGGCAATATATATGGAAGATGTGGACACAGTTTGATTCTGAGAGAACAGATCCTCTTTGATAGTCTCACATCATAAATTAAACATGTGCATCTTAATAACACTGGATGGGAAAAAGAACTGCATCCTGAGTGGGGTCTCTGGTGCTTTCTGAAGTCATGGTGACTCACAAGGTCCACCTCTCACAAGGGCAGAGCTCATGACTGCAACAAGGCCTGCTTCCGCATACCGCGGCCGTGGCTGAATAACTGAAGACAGATTTAAGAGGGATTGAGAAGTCATTGTTTTGGTCAAGCTCATAAACAACACTTTAAGGTTATATAAAGAGGAAGGGCAAGTAAAGGAACAAAAACATTACAAAAGCAAGAATGTGCCCATAAAAATCACTGCAAGTTCTTAATTTGTTCAGATTTTTATTCACAGTGAAAAGTTGTTTTGGGTTAAAATAAAAAACAAATTTATTCATGCAAACTGTCAACCTGCTTCACTTAAAAATCACATTTAATGTTTTCATTCCAATGAATATGCTGTTTTCATTTGTGAAATTAGCTTTTGTTGTGAGGTGCATGTATTACAATAGCAGGTTTCCAGTGTTTTGGGTTATATTTCACACCCTTCTGATATCTAGATACTAAAATTTTGACAATTGTTTTGCAAAATTGGTTTGAAATAACAAAAGAGTGTTTGCAAACCTTCTGTTTCAAAGTCTTGTCACAGATTGTCAATTGAGTTGACCAGGTCATTCGAACACATTATTATATTTTGATCTAACCATTCCACTCTGGTTGCATACAGTTGTTTCTCTGCATGACGTTGAACTTCGGTTTTAAATGGACATTTTTTTCCAACTAAAAAGTTTATTTATTTATTTTTTTAATTGATCTGTATTGAGCTCCATCCATCTTCCAATCTGGTCATCTCTGAGCCGATCACTGCTTAACAAAATGATCACCAAAGCATGTCACTGGCACCACAATGACAATTTTCTGTGTTTTCCATGTAGGGCAGTGTTTGCATGTAGGACAGAAATATTCTGGGCAGAGGATATTCTTCAACAATTGCAAATACAACTTCCTGTGACTTTCTTTTAGTAATGGCTTTCTTTTTGCCAAGCTTCCATTACATTGGTAGAGTTTCTGACCACAGCTGTAAACTTCAGCAGCTCCAACAAAGTTACCATAGGCTCATTTCTCTGGTCATTGTTTGCTTTTGCCTGATTCAGATGGACATCTATGTCTTAGTAGGTTTGCAACTACTGTGGCATAATTTTCCATATTCAGTTGATGGACTGAACAGAGATCTGGAATATGTCCAAAACTTTAAATCCTATCCTTACATCAAAAAGCCGCCTAAAACTTCAACATAATTTTAAATCTGAGCAGTCACGTTTGTTTAATATTCCTGATTCTGTTTGTTTACAAATGTTCTCTTCTCTGAGGCATTCAAAAAAACAATTGTATTAATAAATGCATTAAATTACTCACAAGTGGACTATGTTGACTACTTTCCCTGAATTGTTTTCTACTTCACATTTATGTGGTCCTTTACATTGAAGTTTGTTGTTGAGAACTGTCAAAGTGCAGAACAAGTTCAATGGGTACAACTACTCTCTAAAGCCCAGTAAAAGTTACACTGGTGATGTTGTCAATGTTAGTTCTATGTAAGTTGTTTTACCCAGATTCTGTACACCTGTTGGAGTAGGCGTGCATGTCAGAGGGGTATCGTGTTTGTGTGCATACAGTGCAGCTAGAGCATAAACATGCAGGAGCAAACAGAGCAACACTCTTTGCACTATTGTGTCACAGGCAAACCATTAATTAAGCAAAGAGAGTGAAATTGACCCAGCGGGTGGTGCAATTTATACGCATGGAAAACTCAGAACACACAAGCAGAAGCAGTCAACGCTGACATATGTTTACCTCTGCAGGCAGCCTCCAGAAAACACACTTGCATTAGCTGACAGCAAACTTACACAGAGTTACTAAGTCCAAGTTAACAGAGAAACACTTTCTGAACGTGTGCTTGTGTGTGTAAGTGGTTTCGCTGTCTCACCACACCCTTTGTGCAATCGAACCTGCTCCTAAAATATACGTTCGTAGCTGGAAACACAGGTCGGCATGTGAGCTAACGATTGGTTGTGAAAACAGAAGAGGCTTTTATAGCTTGGCTGTGGAGCTTCCATGGGAATAACAAAGGTTATGGTTTATCTCTAACTTTACATCTTTGAGCCATTTGTCACGTCTAAGACTGATAGTGAAAAGGTTTGCTTGCACACAAAAATACAGGGGTGCCTTGCCATATTTCCAACATCTTGCCTCACTTTTTTAACCTTTTTTTAAACTGTCTCTCACACAGCCATGCCACAGGAATAGAAGTTAAATCTGTGTGTTTAGATCTGCTGCCTTAGGGTAAATCCTCAGTCCTGGACCCGGCGGGGTGAGGTCATCAAATGGAGTCAATATGGATTAAGGTAAATTGGTGGATTTTTCGATTCGAGGAGAGGAGAAAAGGAGCCTAATACATAGTGATACAGTAAGAAAAAGCTAAGTGTCTCAAACAGAAAATCATTACCTCCATGATGCAAAATGTGGCAGCATAATCAAGTAACCCAGGAGATTAGACCGGGTGAGGAGTGGAAAGTGACATTAAAATCAGGTTTGTCTAATCAGAGGGATTCAGAGCAGCTGAAGTAGAATACAGTGCACAGTAACTTTGGGAAGGAGGGATAATTAACACAAGAAAACACAAAGGGAGCTGAACTAAATACAAATGTTCTACAAACCAAAAGAGAAAAAGCCTGAGATAAGTGTTCAAATAAGTGGGTGTCAAACTCCTTTCCTCAAAGCCTGGTGTCCAACAACTATTAGATGATTCCCTGATACAACACATCTCAATCAAATGGCTAAATTACATCCTTAGCATGCAGATAAGCTCTACACAGTCCTGCTAACTACCTAGGTAAGTAATTCTGGTGTGTTGAAGCAGAGACACACATCTAAAGCCTACGAGACACTGGCCCTCGAGGACAAAGTTATGAACTATGTAGACCCCTTGGGTCACCTGAGACCTGCTTTCTCAGTGTTTCCAGGACCAGAACTAAAAAAGGGGCGGGAGAAACAAGGGGATATTCTATGCTCCACAGCTCTGGAAAAAAAATCTGTGATGCTCAGAAACTCTTGGTGACTTCAAACCAGGAATGAAAACACTGAGTAAGAGTAAAAGTTTGCTCATATCCTGGCTGTTGAGGAACTTAAATATGCATTTTAAGATACAACTTGCCTTGCCTTCCTCCTACCGTAGGAGGAAGGCAAGTATATAGAACATATACTTTATACATTCAAAGTTTTTCCATCAGCTTTATTTTATAGAAAAATAACTTGTTTCAATCACCCACATTCTCTCATTCAAGAAGTTGTACTTTGTTAAATAGCTAACTTTGTGGAGTTGTGGACATAAAGTCATTAAAGTGACTGATAGTCGCACAAATATTTTTAATCACATTTGTTATTTTAGCCTTTCGTTTACCCTGTGACATATACAGGGCACAAATCGTCATCTATACGCACTATGCTCATAAAAAATAAGCACAGCACATACTGTACAGCTCATCCCTCTGCAACATCAAACCTCCATGAAGTCACCATCTCTGCCTCATACACACAGGCAGAAACGCTCACAGATTCCTTCTGTTTCCCATTATGTGGGCATCATGAGAAATTTTTCTGCTGACATTTCCAAAGATCTGTCACTCTTAACTCTTTCAACTGTCCCTCTGGAATGTGAGGCATTATGAAAAATTGTACCCTTGCTGTCTTTCCTTCACACATTAACAAAGCTCCATGATGGTAATTACTCTTCACATCATGATTAGAACCAGTCAATGGCCAACAGATGGGGCCTGATAATCCCTTTTTTAGGGGTGAAGATCGTTCTAACACATTGCTGAATGTACAATCACCCTCCTTCTGAGGATTTCTGGGGTTTTGTTTTTTCAGTCCTGTTGTCTCATTCTGAGGAGGAATTATGGGTTTAGTTTACCAAGCATAAATCTGTTCTCTTCTGGTCCTCCAAAACTATTTTTACTCTTATTAGAAGGATGTGTCATAATTTGCTCCCACAAACAGAGATCCTAAAGAAACAGATAAAATCTGTGTGACCTTATTTGTCTGCATTTGTTTGCTAAAGTTTTGCAATTTAAGTATCTTGGAGTGCTGCTCTTGCCTATTTGTCTTGGACAGTGCTGCCATGTACACCAACTCCCTTATGTTTCCTGTTATTGTTGCAGTTTTCCCATCCCACCAATACAAATTTAACCCTCCAAATATTCACTGCACAACTGAAAGGGTGAAAAGATCAGAGGTTTTCTCACTGTGACCCGTACAACACTCATTCAGGAAATGACAATATGTTTTTTATTATTTAGTGTTAATTTATTTCAGGACAAACATCATAGAAATATGACAAGCAGGTTTTTTGCATTGTTGCTGAACAATAAGTAAGACAGGACAAAAATGGATTGACAGCATAATCTCTGACCGTTATGGGAAAGCTGCAGTAAACAATAATGTTTTCAGTCCTGATTTAATGAATGGACACAGTTTTCGCTCGGGTTTTTAAGAAACTTGGTACCAATGTTGAGGGGCATAAAAAATTAAACCTGCCTCCCCTTGTTTAGTTCTGGGCTTGGGAGTATTGGGTAAACAGAGCTCCAATGACCTAAGGGATCTAGCTGTTTCATACCCGGCGAGCAACTCGGAAATATATTTAGGCCCAAGACAATTCTGTGGTACACAAACTGGTGGTGAGAAGATTTATAACCTGATTGTATCATATCACTGTAGACTCATTGTTCTCATGAAGCCCTTGATTAACCTGAAAGCGTTTGGAGGATGACAGTTAAGAGCTAAAATCAAAGTGAATCAAATCAGCATTTGCTGCTCATGTATTATTAAACAATCTGATAGTTGGCAGTGTATTAAGGTTTGTATAATATTAGCTACAAAGCAAAAACACCTAACCCTAATTGCCCTGTATTAGTTAATAAAATACTTGTTACCATGCAGGCTGGACACAGGGTGGTGGAGAGACAGATTGATTCCTTAGCAAGTCCTCTGGCGTCTTGGATGCTACTTCCGTCCCAAACAGAAGGGAGACATTCTTACATCTGAACACTTTGCTGCATCAGTAAGACCTAGAAAGAATAAATAATTCTCAATTTAGATGTATATTTTAAATATGTACAAAGCTAAATGATAAGTAAAGAAGAATCAAGCGATTACAACAGAATCCCTATGACAATATAAGAAATATGAAAGCAGTCCTCGCTAAGCATGGGATTTATTTATTTTTTGCCTCAATTTCCAGGAAAGGCACTAGGGAGTAATATCTATTACCCATCAAAGACCGTAGCAGCTCTGGGCTGCCCATCACAAATGAAACCATCTGCCTACTCCATCTGCACCCGTTTAGATTACTGTCTTTGCCGAAATCTGTTCTTCCACCTTTGCTTGCCTGCGCTACAACTTTAAGCTGCTTTTCATGTAAATGTGAGTTGCGTATTCAAACATAACCTTTTCTGCTTTCTAATTATTTACGCTGCCACATCACCTGAAATGCTTCAGTTTTCTCTCCTCCATCCAATATTTGCGTGTGGTCATTTTAATAGAAAACTCCCAGCGTCAGGTGGGTGACTGCAAGTGTGTGTGTCTTTTACATCTTTCAACATCTTAATAAAAAGGAAGATTGGATCGCATCCCAACTTATTAATCAGTCATGCCTTATGCGTCACTCAGCAGGTCCACATGTGAGCGCGAGTATGCGTATATTAAACTTCATAAAGCACAGTCCCTTATCTGATTAAGTGATTAACATCAGTTTAAGCTGTGTGTGTGTGTTCTAAGGTGGTTTACATTTGGTTAAATGAGAATATTGCAAATATTATTCAGTTGCTGTGTCTTTGCTTATTTTAGATCTTACCTTCAAACTTTTTTCCAGTAATATTGCAAATCATACGACGTAACATTCCTGTCAGAGGCCTCAGGCATGTTGTGGCTGTTCAATTTTAAGTAGTTCTGATAAGATGCTTCCAGTCCTGACAAACCACCAATATTCCTCTCCTTGATTAGTTAGACACTTCAGATGCCAACATCAATTATATTTATGGTAGCAGTGTCAGTAAGATTTACAAGTATCACAACACTGTGACAGCTTCACGATTAATCTTTTAAGTCTCATTAAAAGAACAGCTTTTTTTCTGTTTTGATTAGCCAGGACTGGAAGATGAGAGGACCCATGGATGCAGTGGTGAAAAAGAAATCAGCTTCTGGGAGAAGGTCTGTCATTTTAAACGCTTATTGATCACTTACAACGTGATGATAGGCTTAATAAGTGTGGTGGATGATCTGCAGGTTTGTGCTGGATACGTATATTATTTCACAAGATTTAAATATTTGTCATTGGCAGAATCCCACATTATGAAATCCATCAATTTATATGCATATACATATATTAACATGAATACCAAATCAGCCAATCACAAAGCAGGAACTGTACGTGTTTAGATGTCCAGACATGACGAAAATAACTTGCTTACGTTTAAATGAGCTTCAGAATGGGAAGTGAGGAGATTTAAATTACTTCAAAGTGGGTATAGCTGTTATAGTGGCAAATAGGATAGTTTGATTTGAACACATCCATTTCTCAGGCTTACAGAAAATAATCCTAAAGATAAAAAATCTCCAAGTTACTGGTTTGATTCCCGTTCTGTCTATCTCTAACATAATAAACAATTAAATACATTTGGAGGGAACTGGAAACAAAAACAAGTCAAGAAAGTAGAATGCAAAAATTTCAAACAGAATCATATCCACTTGTACCAGTTTAATCTGCAAACTCTTTTTTCTTCCTACCTTCTCCTCATGATCCATCCTCTTTATCTTCCTAGTTCTTCCCTAATTTTTTATTTCCTGTCCTTTTTCTCTTTTTGTTCAACCAGATCTTATTAACACCAAAAGTTTGATATATAATTCATTTCAGTTTTTGATCTGTGGCGATAATATCACCCAGCCTGGTTTATTCTCTCACTTCCTCACATGTAGTTTTTATTCTTAAGCAAAAACTTGCCTCAGGGATTCACCCAGACTTACAAAGAACAAGCTGAATTTAGTGCTTGAAGAGTGGAACAGCAGGATTTATATGAATAACTTTAGTGTAAAAGTGTTGCAGATATTTATGCAGTTAGACTGGAGCTGGAAAGTATTAGATGGGGGTGTTTTACTGCCTCGGGCATCGACTAGAGGAGTGTTTTATTAAAGTTAATGAGAGAGGGCCGCGCCCCTTACAGTAGCCATGCCCAAGCCTAAGTGCTTGATGCCCCATTACTCGGCAGATGCGTAAATCTGCCTTAGTTTTTTTCTTAGTCTGTCTCTTCTAAGTTCTTCTCTAACACACTGAGACGCAAGGATAAAAGAGAGTTAAATACCAAATTAGCACAATCCATAGGTTATGTGTGTGCGCTGCTTTATTTGTTACACCACAAGTATCCTTAAAGCCACTCTGGTAAATAGAATTACTGTGAAAGTCTCCTCTCACCTCTTTTGTCAGAACCTGTCATCCAATTTGTGAGCATGCAAAGAGGGAAAAAAACAAGGGCAGAAACAAGGGCAGAAACTTTAAAAAACTGGCTGTAAAAATAGATCTTAAACATGTCAAACTGGGTGTGCTTTCTGCCTCCACCTCAGATTTTACAAGTGGTCCAAGTTTTCTGAGCTCCTGTGCAGTGGGAGTGATGGAGGAAGAGACGGAAGCTGTGTGAGATGGCGCACAAGGAGAAACCAATAAGGCATAAAATTAGATCATAAAAAATGATATGGGACAAAGAGCAATGTGTCTCTTGCCGTTGATGCATATTGCCTTTTCTCATTAATATCACCATATTAACTTGTTGATGAATAATGACAGGCGTGGGATTTGGGAAGATTATAGATGTTAGACTTCTCAGGATTTTCAGCTGTCAGCTTATCCAAGATTTACAGCGATCTAACTCGGAAGTGTCCTTAAATACGTCAACGAACCACATGCAGTGTGGCTCTCTGGAATCTACAGCCAACCAATAAACAAACACATGATCGGCCTGCGCGACCTCACAAAGACGCTACGAGAGCTTCAGATGTTTCAGTTGATCCCTCAGCACTTAAAACTCAGTGTTAATATTCCAAGAGTTGCAAACAACACAATGCCACTGCAGCACTTTCTATGTTTTCATGTGGTTTTATAGCTACTTTTAAAGTAAGAAATTAGGTATCAACCTGAAGGGACTGGTTAAACTACTCATCCTTGTTTTTTAATTGAGTAAGGACTGGGTAGGAACAGTCCTTACTCAAGGACTGTTGAGTAAGGACTCAACAGTCCTTACTCTGTTGAGTATAGGAGCTATAAAAACTAATTGTAGCTCGTTCACTGTAACACCAACATTATACTGAGGTCTATGTTGTAATCCAGGCGGGTATTTTGTGAGGGGTTAGGGCAGTGCATTGTCGAATGAAAACATTCATCCAGCCAAACATCCAGCCACCTGGATTCAGTCCTTCATGGCTGGAGTTTCCACATCTGCAAGATTCAAATGTGGTCTCATCAGATCAGAGCAGCTTCTTTCACATATTTGCTGAGTCTCCAACTCGAACTATCAACCAGACTGCTTTGTCTTGCCACTCCTTCATAAATGTCAGATTTGAGTGATGCACGTGATGCACATCAGTTGTTCTTTCTTTTTGTTTGCGAGTGTTCTCCGAAAAACCTGAGGCTTTCACAGCGTACCTGGATTAATACTGAGGTTTTCCAATTTGCATTTATCAAAACTAGGTGTGAAATCTTATATCCTTCCCTTACTTTGTGTTAGTCACATAAAATCAAAATAAAACACTTTGAAGTTTGCGATTGCAACACAATGTGAGTGGGAATCCTCACAGTATTTTTGTTTTATTGAAAAAGGTTCCTTTTCCGTTTCCCACAAGTTCCTTTTGTTGTTCGAAAAGGTTTGGGAAAGCTCCATGTGAAAAACTGACTCACAGGGCTTTTTTCATCCTCCCAGACAGTCTGAGGCTCCCTGCTTGCTCCACATGACACATCCTTCTCACACATTCTCCCCTCCAGTCTATCTTTGTTCTACGATGCTGAAAACACATAGAAGTGCCATGATATACTGGAGGGCACAACCAGTCACAAAATAAATAATGTTTATTTGAAATGTAAATTTGAAAATTTGATACAGTAAGAAAAAAAGGGTCATGTTTAAAAAGAAGTCCCCTGGTTTGAAGTGAAACTTAGTTTTGCGACTCTGCTGCAACCCACTGAGAATTAAAGGTTAGAGAACGAGGGGAAAAAAGAGGCAATGGTTTTTTTTTTTCTTTTTTTTTTTTTTTTTTTTTTAAAAAAAAAGGTATAGGGGGGCCGGAAAAATTATATCGGCGAAAGTAAAAAGGCGTAACATGTGAAAAAAAGTTTTAAAAA
>CAEGAF010093989.1:0-26676 GCA_903067075.1 Micropoecilia bifurca | reverse complement strand
ACACACACACACACACACACACACACACACACACACACACACACACACACACACACACACACACACACACACACACAACCTTCACAGTGAAGGAAGCTGACGAGGAGAAGGCGCCACCACTGCAGTGTTTTTTTCTTGTTTTTTTCACCCAACTCACTCTTATTACTCAACCCTTCCCTCCATCCTTTCACTGTCCCGTCATCCCGCCCTTCCTCTCCCCCCTCCTTCACTCACCCCCTCCTTTCAGCGCTGCAGTGCTTCCTTCTGAGCAGAAAAAAAGAAGGAAAAAAAAAACACCAACCAAATGCGCTCTGGAGCAGACGAGCCTCCTGCTTTCCACACCACACCTGGCTACACATCCAGCTCCATCCTGCATTTGCATGCTCATTCAGTCATGGCCTTGTAAATAAGGGACAGTCCCCTGCTCAGCTGGCAGGAGGGACCACACAAATTAGCACTAGGTAGAGCGTCTTCAATTTACAATGAAATAAAACAAGAGAAACGGCTTCCCTTTCACGAGGCAGGGTGTGTGTTTGATAGATGTTGAGCAAGGTTTGAGGTCCTGGGGCTGTGCATCAGGCAGTAAAAGATGGTGTTTTCCAAATAGGATAAAAGTGATGAGAGAGAATTATTATGATGTCTAGAGGAATGCTGGCGGACTGCAGCTCGTTTAACTGGGACTTAGGTGTCACATTCATTTGCACACATTCTTCTTCGTTTCTGTAATGCATCAGTGTGGAGGAAAGTCCTTTATTCCAGCTGTTGAAAAGCTGTCTGCTCACCATAGATGGCTTTAAAAGGCGAGGGAGTCAATTATTGATGCTTTCTACAACCTTGTTTCATTTATTTCCTCCTCCTCTGGTCTTCATCTCCCCTCTGCGCCTGTCCCTACCTCACCAGAGCTTCTCTTTCCTCTGGTGCTATCTGCGCTACCTGCCGATTTGCTTCAAAGTGCATGAGCGCTGTGAGGCCACAGATAAGCATCAACTGTGTCAGTTCGTGGGCTCTCGCTGAGCACGGCCCCGTGTTTGCTCAGAACACACACACACACACACACACACACACACACACACACACACACACACACACACAGAACCAGAAAAGCAGACGGGAGCAGCGGTATTTAACGAACACATCTGCAGACTCTCTAATGTACATCTGTGCTTTGAAGCGAGAGCTTGACTCCAGCTGCGTTGCATGTCTGCACAGAAGCACCTGACAACAAGACATGTTGACTGTCGGCAAGGCGTTTCCTTGTGGTTTATTTATAGGCCTTCTCTTACTTTCCACAGCGTTGTATCACAGCGAAGCACAGACCAGTTAGAAACTCACAGTATGAAGTTTTTAGTGAAAACACTGATTTTGTTGTAGTTACCATGAAAAAATAATTCTCAACACTGTCTAGCTGGCTTTATTTAAGAGAGAAAAGCAATTACCTGTTTTCCTGCTGACGTAGTTTATAATTTATTTATAGTTATTTTGATTCATTTTGGCCAACCAATCAAATGGTTTGACCAACATTCACCCAGAAACACTATCTCTCTGATGCCATATCTGGCATCTCCTGAAGGGTTTAAAGTTGTAGAACAACCTGACTGACAATTTCAGTGGAATTGAAACTGCTACTTTAGAAAAACACTGGTGTATCTTTGGTGACTGGCCCGTTGCTAATCTAGACCGACTTATCTTCCGTGATGAGAAAAACTCTATTTGTGAGCTGACCTGTGAAGACATCATCAATGTGACTAAATATAAATGAGTGAATTAGTTTCTCTAGATCTTGCTGGGACATTAGACCTTTAAACATTTTGGAAATGTTCTTCAGGTGATAGAAGACCGACTTTGTAATTATCTTTATGTGTCTCTGAAAGTTCAGGTCTGAGTCGATCACCACACCCTGAACTTTTGCCTGATCTCTAGTTTCCAGCTGTAATAAGTGAAGCTGAGTGCTGACTAGATCGTTGCTCTTCATTAAGATAATAACTTTAATTTAGTCTCTGTTCACCTGAAGAAAGTTATGGGAGCTCCTCACATTTATTTGGTCAATGATTGAATGGGTTAATGTAATGTAAAGATGTGCGTCATCTGCGTTTTAAAGTGTTGAAATTGGTGTTAAAATGCTGCACTTTTAACACCAATCACTTCCATGAATTCGTTGGACTGACTCTTTGTTTTCGGTGTTCTTCTCCATCCTCACATCTCTCTGGCTTTGGTAGCTCTGGATGGTATAACTCACCCGCCGTCTCTCTCTATCTCCATGTGTTTCAGAAGTCGGGAGAGGAAGAGGAGAGCCAGCTGAGGAAGTCCTCGGTGGAAATTTGCTCCGCTTCAGACAAGTTAGCCGACACAGAGTCTACGAGAAAGGTCAGTACCCACCCCTAAGGGTCATGACCCTCACCTCTATCCTTTTTCACACTTTGTGTTCGCTAATTCGTAGCGGACACAAGGTGCTCCGTTCTGTTGGACGAGACTCTTAACCCCCTCTCCCCCCACACTCACTGAGTTAAAATGAAGGCTGTTCAGTGGGACTATTTTCTCCTCTGATACGCATCGTCTCAGCTGATGCCTTATGGGTAATCCCTAACTCACATCTCATATGTATGCATGCATATTGAACTATGGCTCCTATGAGAGAGATGTGCAGCATATTCCCCTCTCACTTGGCTGTTTCCCTTTCATCTGGTCTGCACTAGTTTCCTTCACAGATCAGTAAATAGGTATAGAACATCTCTAACCATAACAGTATGTTAGAAAGACGGTGTTTTGGTGGTTTTTGTGTTATTTATGCTGTTCTTATCTTCTTTATTCTTTTTTCCCACAGGGGAAACCATCCCCACCGGCTCTGATGTTCAACCATCTTTTTACGGACATCAAGGAGGAGCCAGGACACCCCACCCTGGTCCATCCCAGGTACTGCACCTCACCTGCAGTGACGCAATCTGAAGTCTAGAAATTGCCCATTTCTGCACTGTTACGTCTAATATTGTTTAGTTCAGATGCAATCGTATGTTTGTAGTAAACCTCTGCCATTTTACTCCCAGTTGCCATAATATGGCCGTCCATCCGTCGTTCTCTATTTCTTCTTCACTGCTTCTTCTTCCCCAGACAGTTGCTCCAGTCTGTTTAGTCCTAGCTCCATTTTTGGTTTCACGGTAATCTCTCCCAGATTAAAGCCTGGAATTAAAGGTTTACGGAGCCACTGCAGCGTCTGACTGCTTCCCGCGGAGACTCTCGCAGACGTCAGGCTAGACGAATTAGAGCATGGGAGGGAGAGATTAGAGTCACGATCACCTGGTGGCATCATGAGATTTCCCATTTACATGCGCAGACCAGATTAGAGCACCAGCCAGACGAGGTTCAATTTCGGCTGTCGCAGGGATCCATCCACCAGAGGGTCACGCGGCTATTGCAAGCCTGCCTTGCATTATTCAATCAGGTCTCGGTTGTTTTAAGTGACGGAGCTTCATATCCAGGCACAGGCAGACAGGCAGCTCCTCTTTCCCATCCAGAGGGAGAGCAGGAATGTCTTGGTTGGTGGAGTTTTGAACAGAGCCCCACTGAGCTGTCAGGCTTAACCTAGTTCACTGCTCCAGCCTCGCTCTGAAGCCGGGGCTGCTGGTGGGGGGAGGGGCCCGGAGCGCCACACAGATGAGTGTTGACTCAGTGGCTTCGGAGCATCTCCAGGCAGTATCTGTCTCCCCGTTGTGCGCCACTACCTGGAAGTTTGTGATAAGCCGAAGGTCTGTTTAGGCTGAGATCCTGGCAACACACGATAAGGAATATCCATATTCCACGCGGCGTTTTGTTTAGCCCCTGCTCTGAGATTCATCGCGCTGCTTTGAGCTAAAAGAGATAGCAAACAGAGATTGTTCTTTGTTTCAGACATGTTTGTTGTAAAGGGCAACACAGCATTCTGGAGCCCATAACTCTTTGCTATTTATAGTTTTTGGCGAAATCGCAGGAAGGAATCTAAAGCACCTTTATGAAGCCTAAAGCAGAAATGGGGGATATTTTTAAACACATTACAGAGTTCTGAAAATACTCCTGATTCTTGAACCTTTTTTTCCTCTACATTTTGAAATCACAAACTTAGATGGATTTTTACATTTTACATAATCAAACAACATGATTGCAAACTTTTTTTTTTTTTTTTTTTTTACTAATTTTTAGGAGCATTTTTACTTTCATGCTCCTAAAAAAATAAAGCATTTTGTCTTTTGAAGACACCTCAGTAGTAAATAGCATCTATTATCAGCGTTAACTTTAATAGGATTTAATTCTAAGTTTTTTAAGGTCTGACATAGTTGCATTTTTTTTAAATAAAACTTTTAAATTCACCAAAAGGGATTGTAAAACCTGGTAGTGGCACCATCGTGCTGTGGGACTAATCCAGATCTGCTGCTTTGTGTTTCTGTCACATGTAATCCTTATAAAACTCTGTAAAACCAAAGTATTGTATCTTTTAACTCTTCACCTCTCTTTTCCAGTTACTACCTGTACACATACGATAAGATGGTGGCTCCCAACGTTTCTCTGAGGAGGGAGGCGGAGATGAGCCCCGAGGTGTTCGGCGCGCTGCTCAAGCATCACTACAGCCGCAGGATGCTGGGCCACGAAGAGCCACCAATGGGTCAGTAGGAAAAGCAGCAAACTGTGAACTTACCTGTTCAAAATCCACCTTTTGTTTAAAAATATTTTACTGGTGACGAGAAGAAGAACATCTACACACTTTATGCTGCTTTCATCTGCAGAAACATGCTGAAATGAAGCCAAGGTTTACTAAAACCAAAAAAAAAATTAAGGCAGTTTGAAATCTGAAAAATGCAGACTAATTGGAGTAAAATATTAATTAAGGCCCAAAATAGTTGCAGTTTTTATCATCTTAATAATTTTATTGTTAATTTATTGCTAATTTTAGTTATTTTGAGTTAACCTTTCATTTATTAAACTTAGGGGAAATTAAAGGTTGATTCTTTCTGTTGCTGCATTGAAAGCTTTAAGTTTATCTTAAGGCTTTTTACATGTCTCTCTCACAGGTGGAGAGTGTTTTAGTTAAAAACGTCCAAACATTTCCTTTTAGATAAAGAAAAAATAACTTGCAGATATGGAACTCATAAATAAATGTTGGATGAATGTACCATATGTTCAAATCCATAAGCAGTTGGATCAAATGATAATTACGAAGCTAATAAGATGATGAAATCTCTCAATACAGAGTACACTTATTTTAATAGCAGTTAGCAAATACAAGAGTGAAACACAGAAGGTTCATTAATATTAATTTGATCCAATTTAATGATAATTTCCAAACGCAGCTTTTTTTTTTGTTTTTACCCAATTAAATAAATCCTTCGTATTTAATTAGAACTCCTTTCCACGCCTATTGGACACAGTCTGATGTGTGTCTGCTATAAATACGTGACATCAATACAGCGAAGCAGCAGCTGTCTGCATGCAGCATAAGCATAAATGACAGGCGTATCAAGTTCACGCAGCTCACTCCGAGCTGACACATGCTCAGCAGCAACTTCCAGCTCTGAAAACTCTGCAGCCCGCTCCCATGCACGGAGCCACTCGCTGACCTTCGGATAACAGCACTGCGGGCTGCCGCACGTCTGACGCGCCGGTGACCTCCTCTTTCACGCCGTGCGTTCACATATACATAAAAAAAAAAAAAAAAAGGATGAATCAGAGGATCGGTTTCAGTCTGTCGTTATTAACGCGCCGTCTGACTGCCAGCCTGCGTGCTTCTCTCTTTCACTTTCCGCTCTCCAACCAATCTGTCCTCCTTCCCTCCATCCTCCATCTCTCTCTCTCTCTCCGTGTTTTCCTGGCAGCCGGCAACACAACCTCTCTGAGCCGACTCTCCGTCTGTTCCCATACTTCTCTTCTTCCGTCCATCCATCCATCATTGTCTCTTCCCTCTCTGGCTCCCTTCATCTCTCAGTCTGCTGTCAAATCCTCCGCCCACTCCGCTCAGAGTGAGCTTTTCCTCTTTCCTCCCTGCCTTTTTCCAGACCAATCTGGATTTTTCTCCTTTAAGACGCTGTAGAAAGTAGGCCGTGAACTGCCGTAGTGCAGTGTTCCCCTTCCTCTTTACCAAACTGCTGGTTTGAAGAGAGGATCTAATATTAGCTCTGTGGCTTTGAATCAATTTGAATAATGATTTGTGCCAGAGATTAGCATCCTGCCGAACGTTTCCCATGATGCACGCACCTTAAAGACCGCAGTCAGGGGAACGAGCCGCAGTTCAAAAAAACAAGGAGCTGCAGCGGAGCAGCTCACCTACACAGCTCACCTTTATTCCTGTTTCTGTGTCTGAGGGCAAACACAAACAGAAATTGTGGGCGAGTGTTTGGTTCCTCGGAAGAAGTGCGATGTTTTATGAGGTTGTGTGAGGGTGTTACTAAGCGTGTGCACACCAACACGACTCGCACTCCTTCTCGTCTTTCAACCGCTTCCTCTGCTTTTCTTTTCATCTTATCTTCCCCCTTCCCGTCCTCACTCTCTTCTCTTTCTTGCCTCCCTCAGATCTCCACGCGTCGCCTCCTGTCACGGCCGGCGCCGAGGAGGCCAAATCCCAGAGCGTGACGGCTGCTGCCTTGGCCACTGAGCGGGAAAGCCAAACCCAGGCAGTTTCCATGGAGACGAGCAGCCCGTGCTACAAGAAAGCCACCCACATCCCCTCCCACGCTCCTCCTCCGGCAACCCTTCCTCGGTCTGCGTCGATGCTGTCGTCGGAAACGGAAGCGGCGTCTAAGGACATGAGCGCCGCCGTCGCCACGGCGTCGGCGGTCTGGGGTTTGGAGGACGACAAGGACAGGATCGTGGTGGAGATCATGCAGATGTACAGCAGGCAGCAGGAGAAGCTCAACTCCACCCTGCAGAAGCAGCTGCAGCTGGAAATGGTGAGTTGGTGGATGGAAACAGAAATGAGCTGCAGATAAACCCGACTGGAACCGATGTTGCCATCATTAAAGGCGTCGTTGACGTGGAGATGACACCAACCCAGCCTCCACCCTGCCTTCTCTCCATCCAAACACTCGCATTAGGAAATATTTTTCTATTGCATTAGGAAATATTTTTCTATTTATACTCACTAATTCCCCATTCTTTTTTATTTTTTTTTTTTTACAAAATTTCACATACATTACAAAATTATTGATATTCCCTGAACTTTTTAAAGTCACAGAAACAAACTTCAATGTGTTTTACATGTCCAGCTACATAAAACTCCTTCAGAGCCACAAATGTTACTTAACCTATTGTGAAGAGACAATTTCTAAATTTTAAAATAAAAATTTTAAAGAATTACATTTAAAGAATTTTTGCTTTTAGATTTTAAAACAAAGACAATTATATGAAGAGGATTGATTCATTTTCATTTAAATGAGCTTTTTGTTTGTAGAAAAGAATGTAAATAAAAAAAAGTTTACAACACAATGATGAGAAAATCTAAATAATATAACTGATAATTCGCTCATTTTGTGGTGGAAATTTAATGCAGGATTTATTCCAACAGCTAAAATCTGCACTTTATTTCTATAGTTTCAGCTAAATTATTAAAAGTCATTGCTGAAAGTCCAAAGAGCCATTTGCGGCTCCAGGCCCACAGGTTCCAGACCTTTGGGGATAGTTCAACACAAAGAACATTGTTCAAAGTTCAAGTCTCATTGTGTAAAAATCTTAAAAGTGTGGTGTGCATTTGCACTCAGCATGTATTCAAGGTCGTCAACAAGAACTACTTTTCTTGCTGTTTAGCCCAATCGCTGGCCATCTTCCCATTAAGCAGTTTCTCTGTCCCTAATGAAGAAAAACATCCCCACAGCTTAATGCTGCCACTACCATGTTTCACAACAGATGATATGATATCATAACATATTGTCCATTTTTCTCCACAAATAGTTTAATTTTGCTCTCATCTGACCAAATATCCTCTTTAAACAAGAATTATGATGCAAGACTGATCATCATTATGCTAATAGACTCTCCCACATGAGCTGAGGATCTCTGCAGTTCCTGCAGAGTAATTTTGGACCTTTCTGTGGTTTGTTGGATTAATCCTCTCCCTATTCAGCCTATTTGTTATTTTAGTTATTCAATTTCTGTATGATGTATTAACCGTTATTTAAAACATAAGACATAACTGTCCTAGGAGAACGTAATTGTCACTAATGTTCTCTAATCAACCTCTAAGGGTTTCACAAAGCAGCTGCATTTACTCCGAGATATCAGGCTCGAATTATTTTGGCACATCAGAGTAAAAGTGGACAAAATAATCCCATTTTAACTGCAGAAAATTGAAAGCTGTGTGCAAATACATGTCAGAGGTTACAAACAGTTTTGGATGCTGTCAGATTTTGGGTTGCAGTAGAGGCACAAAGTCTAACCTCCCTGAGGAGAAGCTGAATTGCAAAATATTTCTCCTTCAGGCTCAGCGTAGGGGTTCGTTATTATCACCATTACTCAGATCGTTCTCGTCCTGGATTCTGTGCGTCCAGGAGCTGGAGGCGTTGCGTGGGGGCGAGGCGGCGAGGCTGCGGGAGCTGAGCGCGGAGCAGCGGGAGCTCCGCAGCGAGCTGGAGGCGGTGCACAGCGAGCAGGCGCGGCGGCTCGGACAGGCCCGCCAGGAGCAGCTGGAGCTGGAGAGCCGTCTGGAGCAGCTCCGGCAGCAGGCCTGCGCCTGCGAACCCGGGGTCCAGCGGCAGCAGGAGGCCCACTACACCGCTCAGGTAGGAGCGCTAAACCAGTTCTAAATAAGTCACACTGAATTACAGCAACATTTCTTTACCTTGAAAGCCTTTTTTTTTTTGGTGTATGAAACATATTTCACTCTTTCTTCTGTAGTTATACCAGATATTGGAGGTGTTTGACCAGTAATACTGGAACTCTGAGTGTTGTTTGAGAATATATAAACACACTTGGGGGACGTTGCCTGGGTTTCCAGGAGATTAAACCTGGAGACAGACTGAGTTATGTTGGCCTGAGCTCAGCGCTGCAGTTTCACATCCAGCCTCACCAACACGGCTTTTAACTCCACTTCTCAGCAGATTCTTGAAAAGCTCCCAACTTTATCTCATCTTAGCTGATCTAGAAAGAAATGAAGTCTGTGGACAGACATGCAGAATTAGACTTGTTTACCACGCAGAGATACTTTCTAAACAGAATTACATCACTGTCCATTTCGGAGCTGTGAAATATGAGCGCTAATGGTAAACAGTCCCAGTTGCTTCACCCTGAATATGAATGTGGCTTAACGGTGAAAGTGCTGCTAAAAGCTGGATTTCTGCTATGTTATGGTACAGTTTTATTACTAGGATCTAAAGCCATCTTTTGTGGATGTTTTACCTCATTTGGTTTTAATTAAGTTCTGCAGAAATCTCGAATAAAATAAATGAAATGTGTATCATGTCTTTCCATTATTAGTTTAATGATTTACATGTCTTTAATCAATTTGCATGTTGCATGTTGAGGTCAGCTCCTTTCCTGTAATAATGATTGATTCATTTGTTACTTAGTTCTGTCTTCATACAATATATTTGCATTTGAAACTAGGCCAAAAGTGTTTGGTGAGATTTTGTGTAAATGTTGAGCAGTGTGTTTTCTGCGGCGTTTGAGCCTAACCCGACCACTACCTCCGTCTCCTCCCAGTTGTCGGAGCTGCGGCAGAGGCTGGAGCGGGCCGAGGCCGACCGGCAGGAGCTGCAGGAGGAGCTTCACCGGGAGCGGGAGGCGCGGGAGAAGCTGGAGCAAACCATCGCCCAGCTCAAGCTGCAGATGGCCCAGTCTGGCATGATGGGAGGCAGCCCCTCTCCCCCTCTCACTCCTGCCACCGGACCCCTGAACGCCCTCTCCCCTCCCTGCTCTGCCTCCATGGCTGAGGCCGCTGTGGCCGGCCTGAAGTAACGGCGACATTTTCTTCCCGTCAAGTCGCCAACTCTACAGACACAAAACAATTCAACCTGAACCTCTGCAGGCTCCCTTTCTGATCCCCGTTTTTAAAAGATACATTACAAGATTTATGTTTTTTATATATATATATATATATATATATATTCCCAGTCCTCTCTTTAAACAGTATTTAAAGATTTTTTGGGCATGTATGTTTGATTTAATTTATAGTTTTTAATAAACTAACAGCTGCTTTAGAGACAGGAAGTTCCATCACTATCCTTCCCCGCCTGGATCATTGTCCTTCCTGCTCCCTGGTTCCTGGAGCTGAACACTCTGGATTTTGTACTCCACCGTTCCTCGCTGGTGACACTTTATGCTACTACCTGGCTGGCCGCCGGTACCTACAGACTTTGTAAACATGAAGCTCAGATTATCAAGACTCAGCGAGTTGATGAGTTTAAAATGACATCTCTCTTTCTCTCTATACATACATATATATATATATATATATATATATATATATATAAATTTATATTTTCATTTGGACTCCTTATAAACACAAATAAATATAATCATGCTAAAATATTAAGTCTTTATGGAGGAAAAAAGACCTTTACTGTACAAAAGCAGACATTTGTCATTCGCAGATGTTGTAGGACCTCATGAAAATATGCCAGTAATGACGCTGATGTTGAAGTGACTGAGTGTGACCTCTCCCCAAAGCCCCTCTACACGTCTTGTACTTAGCTATGAAATACTACAGCCTGGAGGGCAGATTGGTTTCCTCTTCACTCGACCAGAGAGCTGCTGGTCTTCCTCGGTCTGGGCGCGGGTCATTCAGACATCGAGCTATGCTAGGTTTTTTAAAACATTCCCATTTTAAAACTGCTCAAATTTCTCCATCATTTGGTTCCTATGGTTCAAATCCTTTCATGACACCAAATAAAGTTGTAGCCATCACCCCTCCACCGAACGTAGGCTACAACTTTTCAACCACTAGCCTGGGTTTCTCCCATTGGCCTGGATTGCTTGTAGAATTTCAAAACGACCAATCAGCGAACAGAAGGAGATGATGAAGTCGATTTTCTGCTGGTTTAGTAATCTGCCTTTAGCTTCAGCAGAGGCAGAAGAGTGAAGTTCAATCCATGTCCGCCTTGCTTCCGAATATTTAATCAACTTCTCTCTTTGCCCTCCAGTCAGCAATTGTTTGAAGATAACCAAAGGTCCAGACGCTGTGTACTGGCTTTTGGGTTTACAGAACTTGAAAGGTCATCCTCTGACTAATTAACTAGATATTTGAAACCTTTTTATCCACCAGTGAGTCTATGAAGACCAGAATGACGCAGCAACTAAGCTTAGAAAGTGTTTATTTTTGATTTTTTTTCCTCTAACCTATGCAATAAAACCAATGTAACAGTAAATACATCTTATAAATGATATAGCTTCACGAGAGTTTGCCAGTTTTCTATTAAACACTGATAAAATCCTCACATCTCACCACACCCAACCAGGAAATTCGTTGAAACCGATTTTTAAAAAAATGAATTAAAGTTGCATTTCTTGTTTAACATCTTTTTTTAATTGCTATTATTAAAACCTTCAACTCGCGGTATTTTTACTCACCCCTTTTTCACACTCTGATCTCACTCTGGCCATTGGCTGTAGTTTGGACACAGGCGGTGTTGGGTGTTTTTTTTTCTGCATTACCATGACGACGCATGAAAGAACCCGCAACGTGTCCCCGCACACACTGGAGCGCGTCGCGTGCGTCGCAGCCGTCCGGCGCGGAACGTGGCCCCTGCGTAAGGCTGCAGGCTGCTCGGCTCTCCGAGCCTCTCCGAGTCCCTCCGAGTCCCTCCGAGCTTCTCTCTTCATTGTTAGACATTCTTGCCGTCTAAGAATGCGGGTCGCAGGTGAAAGCTGTACGGTTCGGCAGAGTTTCGGGTTCTGTTCGCACTTAATTCACGAACAGCGTGAAGCGGTGGAACATTTAGCGCCGAGGCTGGGTGGCCCCGACTTGGGTGAAGGTTTCGTCCCTGTTTGAGGCAGCTGGTGGATGACCCACATCCAGATCAGATGCAATCCCATCATGCACCAGGCTGAAGCGCTTTTTATCGCCACTATTTAAAAAAGATCCCTGTGAGCGTCTGTCTGTGCGAGTGCGTGCGTGTGTAAATAACTGTGCAACGGGATCGTCCAAGGCAAAAAAGAAACAAAAAAACTGAGCTTCTTTTTTATGCATCTGCTATTAATGCAAACTGATAAGACATTCCACTGTGCTCCATCCTGTTCGATGCAGATTTTCTTACACAGCCTCCCTTTACAGAGACCGACCGGAAGGAGCGGACAGAGAGCAGGCGGAACAAATGTACACTCTACTGTTGTTGCATTGAAAACATTTATTAAGATGATGAAAGAAAAATGTTTAACATATAAACGAAAGATTTATATTCGCTTTGTAAATAAGGTAGTCATTAATATATTAACTGTTCTTATATAAATGATCTATAAAGGTTATATGATTTGGACCACAGCTGAGGCTGCAGTGGGTCTAATTGTTTTTATTTCTTTTATTAAAAAAAGAAAAGAAAAATGACTCTTCTGGAGTGGATGTGGGGGAATGAAGTGCATGGTTTACTCAGACATCAAGTATAAAACTAAAATAAAAAAAATACTTTGTTACACACTTTTACTCCACTTTCAGAACAGACGCTGTTGTTTTTATGGATTTTATCATGACAGATTTCCTTTTTGCTATTTGAACCTTCTCCCTTAATCTAAATCAGAAATTTGTTCCAAGAAGACATTTTGGAGAAAAAAAAAAACAAAAAACAAAAAAAATGTGTTTGCATGTTTTGCTGCCCTTCCAAGTTTATGTCGCCAAGTTACAATCTGTTTATTGTTAGGAAAAAAAAAAGACTGAAGATTTTCCCTCAGATTTTTAAAAAGGCTCATCTGCATGAATTATTGAACATGTGCAAAGTTTTATCTCCCTTGTGGTTGAGAGGCTGGCCAGAACATGAAGTCACCGTATGATCATGAAGATTGTAAACTAGAATAATTTGGTCCGACTCTTCCCCCCCCCCCCCCCCATGTATTAACCCATCAGATGCTAATCAGTATTACTTTCATTCTCCCATTTGCCTCTACAGCAGAAAATTCACCCGAGGGTTTTTTTCTACTGTCAGAGGATTTTGCATTGTAACCACAAGTGGGCGCTGTTTAGTCTTTTTAAGTGTGCATCTATTACTAACCAGTAGGATGGAAAAAAAAGTCCCTTTTAAGATGGCATGCTGGGCCTTTCTTTGGCTTTTTGCAGCGCTTTGAGAGCTTAGATATGTTTTGTACAGTTGTGAATTTTGCCAAACTGATAAAAATGAAAAGAAGGAGCCTGGAAAATGACTGCAGGAGGCTCAGATTGACAGTCGAAGGTGGAATTTACGCAAAAATAAACCTAAATCTGTTGCTTTCCCATCAGTGCTGTTTGAAAACATGAAACGCAGTGTCTGTGTGTGTGACCATTGCATACTATGTTGCCAATACTACAGTGTGATGAGACTTTTTTTGTTCTTGCATGAATTAGAGACACTGTTCTCCTACCTCATGTTGTGATATAAGATGTTTTTTAAAGTAGAGGACACTGCATCTCTAACTGTTGAGCATCATTATTAAATGACATACCTGTAAATGCTTTTAGCCGATTCCTCGATTGTATTTAGTGTTTTTTTGTTTAGTTTTGTTTATTTCTGGATTTCCCCCCCTCTCCCTATTTCTTCCGATTTCAGAACCTGTAAATAAATCCTGTATAGACGATGAACTTGGATCAAATTCAAGTAAAGTTCTGTAGTGTCAAAACGAGTGTCGTCTCTGGTTTCTTTCATTTTAATTCAGACAGGATGCCAGACCAGGTGTAGCTTGTATAGAGAGGGAAAAGAAGAAAACAAAGTTAAAAGTTGAAATAACAAAATATTTCAAATTGGAGAGTAGAAGAAAGTGAGGAAAAGACTAGTGCAGTGTAACTACACAGATAGCTCAAGAAAACCTAATTCCTGATGTATCAAACTCAAGGCCGTCTATAGCAGAACCTTTTAACTTAGTTGTTTAAATATTTTATCAATCTAATGAAAGCAGTTTTTTTTATCTTTATACTATCAAATTGCACTAATGTGAAAAGATGCTCTATATAATTTGATTTAAAGAGGTACTTATCTATTACATAGGAGAAATTTTCCCCTTCCATTTCAGCTTTCCTTCTTCCGTCTCAAGTCCTGCATTTTGTCTTGTGCATCCAGGCTAAAATTAACTAAAACCTCCTCTAACAGAAGCTGTCTGCAGAAACGCTGCCAAGCCCTGCAGTAGCTGCAAGGCCTGACAGACTGGACATAAAACAATCTCTACCAGGAGGCTGTTGACAAAGCAGAGCCAGGCAACGTTCAGGTCCAGGTATTCACACCGGGAGAAGGAGGAGTGAGGCCAAGAAAACCAGGGAAAATTAAATTGGAAAATATGTATTGAGTATGTTCAGCTCAATGTCCTTTTAGCCTATAATGTTGTTTTGTTTTTTTGTTCAGTCGCTGCGTTTCTATTATAAATGTGTGCAGAACTTTTTCAATGTCACACTAATGTAAAAAAAAAAACATTAAATAAGAAACAATTAAAACAACGGGTTAATAAATTAGTTTTTTCTATAAATCGTTAAAAAAAACACAGTTCTCCAGCTACTTCCTGTCATATTCTTCTTCGTGGCTTGCGCTTGTGTTAAGATCCAGTTGTTGATCACATGCAGTTTTGTGACATAAACTAACTTCGATGCAGCCCCCTCGCCCCCCCACACCCCCCAAAAAACAGAAAAAAATCATTTAATCGGAAAACCGCTTTTTTTAATTATTGGAAATTGGCACGTTTCCATTAAGCTAATTTATTTTCGAAATGTTAAATTATATGGTTAATGGAACCACAGCTACTGACAACAATGCAATGCAGAATGACGCTTCTTAAACTTAGCGCTTTATTTTGAACTACAACCAATACAGTCTCTTTCAATGTAAACATTGTGGTTTGTGAAAAACACTTATTAGGTAACAGTTTTATACATCTTTCTGATTATTTTTTCTACTATGTATTATTAATTACATGTCTGTGGATGCTATGTGTTTGTTTGTTTTTCTTTCTTTTTGCTTTATTGTTGAAAAATAATTTAATAAAATTAAATCCAACCCAGCATAAATCCAGAAACTCCTGTTTACCATTGTGATTAAATAAGCCGTTAACCTATAACCTGCAATACCCACAATGGCCACTAGGTGCTGGTGGGTCGTTTAGTAGAAAACTACGTTAATTAATTACAAGTCAGTAAAGTAAAGTCTACCTCTGCCCGGATTCTAACAGTGATGCTATAGCGTAATATAATATATTAAATTGGCAAGAAACTCTTTCTGAATGTTTTGATACATATTAATCTGTAAAATAGAGCTGATCAAACCTTTTTATATGGAATACTTACACTTTTTCAAACAAATAGCAAATTCTCCACAGTGTGCCATTGAATGTATAGCTGTGGCTTCCTTGCTATTTAATAATAATAATAAAAAACTGACAGCAAAACCAGGCTGAAATCTGGCAACACATCATTTTCTTCCAGGATCCCATTTAACCTTATTTATTTTGGGGTCTGAAACACAAAACATAAACTCATGTGCAAACCAATCACTTGCTCAGAAACCACGACACAAAAATGTAAATGCGGCAGTGGGAGAGTAGGGAAACAGGTGTTTTTTTTTAAAGAAATGTACTTATTTTAAATCTTGATTAAATTAGCTTCAGCACTGCAGTAAATGTTTACAGCTGCTTATTGAACACTATAAAACAAGGATTTTCTATTAATTTTATCTTATTGAAATTTGAACTGCTAAAGTTACAAATAAAATGTTTTTCAGAAATACTTGGAAATGTGAATCTCCAGCATAAATTTTAAACTACAGTTAAAATAAATTTATATATTCTTTAGATCTTTTAAGATGTCATTATGTTTTTAAATATATGTTGTTGGGAATAAATTATACTACACATTATTCCCCACTTAGAATGACTAAAATCCAACATGGGTGATACATGATGAGAACATCACAGCTTGGCATTTTGTGGGAGATTTGCCCTTTTCAAAGCCTCAAACATTCAGCTTGGTGAACACCAGGGAAGATCAAAAGAAGATTATTACATTTTATTTATGCATTACCTAAATCAAGTTAGTCATTGTGTACAAAATGCGAGTCATGCACTTGTTTTCCATTAATTACTCCCCTAGTTGTAGATGAAACACAGTTAACCTTAAAGTAACCGGATCTACTCCTACTTACGATCCGCTGCATTTGTATTTTTTTTATATTTTCTTTTTTTCCTGGAAAAAAAACATACTGTATCTTCTGGTTCGGATTCCAGCTTCTGTAACACTGCGTGTAGTTCTGAGTGTGACCAGCGGGGGAAAGCCTGGCGCTGTAGCGCGTAGTGGTCACCCGTAACAGCTTCCTGTGACGTCAGATCGCTCCTGCTCTGTAATGTTTCTTTTTTAATGTCCGTTCTTTACATATACTGTGGTTATTTTCTGAATGTGTCCCTGCCTTTCGTGTCCCTGGGTCGACATGAGCTTCGTTTAGTAGACTGTGGAGATTCCGGCGTCTCTTCGTTCAGTTTTGCGGCGTTTCCTGGCGGTTAGCTAGTCGAGCTATTGCTAGGTAACGGTATCTGCCAATGTTTGTGAGTGACAGCAGCTAATCCGGGCGCTACAGTCATTACTGGAGTGCGGTACTTTACTGAAGGTTGTCTGACTCAAACTGGGACAAAAGTACCTCCAGTTCGTCCGGTTAGACTATAAATACACCTGCATAATATTTGATCTGAAACGCCTAAATTGATAATATGTACAATGATTGGTGTTTTTCCCCCCCATGAATGGGATTTATGCTTCATGTTTGTCGCGTACAGATTTCTTTTTTATTCCTTTATGCTTTTTTTGGTCACACTTTAAGGTTTCAGATAATTAAACTAATTTTAATCCCACACAAAGGAAATGTAGAATGCAGATTTAAAATGTTGATTTCCTTTCTCAAGAGTAAAAATCTATCAAAACCCACCTGATCCTAAAGTAGTTCATCACTAAAACTAAAATCAGCTACCTGTTTTCTAACTAACCATAGAGGAATAAGGCACACTTTTTTTGAAGAATTGTTTTAATTAAACTCAGAAATACTTTATTTGATCCAAATAGAAATTAAATGTCTTCCTAACTCATATCTTCAATGTATCTTCAAAGATTTGTTGTGGAAGATGATGGCATGTGCAGAAGAATCTCCAGTAGCAGTCTGTCTTGCAACTCTTGCAAACTGCCTCTAACTGAAGACTGTCAATATTGAGGCAGCAGAAACGATGCTTTACAGTAACATGTCCTGGATGACACCATCAGGGGTCGGCAAGCAGTTTTACTCCATTTCATTTGCTTTTATTTTTACTTCAGATTTAATGAGCTACAGAGTCGTCCGGTGACGTTATTTTTGGGAAGAGTTAATTCTCATAAAAGTCTTGGGAATACTATTATTTATTTGTTTATTTGTTTATTAGTTTGGTCCACAGTGTTTTTGACCTTTAATTTTTTTACCTTGTTTCTTTTTTGCTGTTGAGTCAAGGTTCATCACCCTAACCTTATTGGAGGAAAGTGAAGTCTGCAGTGCTTTAGATGCTGTTGAGGGTTCTTTGGGATAAATTAAGGCACGTTTTTGGTAGAGTGGTCAAAAATTGTTTAGTGTTTTCTCCATTTGGTTATTGGTGGCTCTTACTGTAGTTAATTTGAGTCACAAAGACAGAATGGTTTTATAACCTTTTGCAGACAGCGCATTAGAAAAAAAATAGAAGCAGTAAATGTCTTCCAAAAAACTTAAATTTTGACAATAATCTCAGAAAATGTCTGGAAAAAAATTGAAAATTTCTGAGTTTGAAAAGTCATTTGGAATAAAAAAAATATTTTGAGATTAATCTTGAAACTTTTCTAGAAAAAACGTTGAAATTTAAGAGTTTTCAAACTCAGAAATTTCCAATAAAAATCTCTAGAAAATGTCTTAAATTAATTAAAAAAAATCTTATGGCGTTTTATGGCAAAAATGTAACCCTCCTCTTTTTTGTTTGCAATGTCCTTAATACGGGGATGCAAGTATATGTCAATGAGCCTCTCATGTCATTATTATTTTTATAGGACCTGGTGTGCGTAGCTTTTCTCCCTTAATCTCAGTAGATTAAATAATCATTCCAAAGCGCCCTTTGTGTTCCAGGATGGAGAACTCAGAGGCCGGTCAGCCATCGAAGTCTCTTCCAGCGCCGGACCAGAGCGTCTCGAGATCCTCCGGCTGTCCTGATCAGCAGCCGGACTCGACCGGGTCCTCAATGCACAGTGACCAACCGTCCAGGTCACCTAGGAGACGGAGGGAGGGGAAGAGGTCACAGCAGCGGGGGGATGATCACGAGCAGCGGATGTGGGAGCTGGAGCGGCGGAGGTTGCCAGGCCAACACGAGCACTTGGAGCCTGCCGGTTCATCGTGCGGTGCAGCGGAAAGCTCTCCTAAGAGGTCTGCGCTCCGGGCGGCTCGGTTTCTGCTGCTGCCGCAAACATGAGGTGATGTTAACTCCTCCTTTTTTTTTTATCCCCTTCCTCACAGGAGAGCGCACTTTCTGCATGGACCATATCCAGCCACTCACTTTGGACCCAAAGCCTGCATTCTCCCCAACCCAACTTCAGTCATGTAAGCATGAGGCTGAACTTTGTGTACACTGACTTCTTGTTAGATCAATGGCACAGAGAAGTTTGTGCAACTGAGTTAGATAAGGGAAAGTAAGAGCGTGTTTGGCTCGTTTTAAAGCAAGCTGGTTAACTTTACTGTCAGTTGTTCTGAATTGATTTGAGTGTGAACACACAGAGGTGGAATAATCTTTACAATGCCTGCCGTTTACCACACAAAGAAGAGGAAAGACAAATGGTAAAATGCGAGGACATTTTTATTGTTATATTTGGAATTTGACCCGAATCGTCTGCTGTAGCTAAGAGTCACAGCAGTTACTGAACAACTTTACTGCTCCGAAATGTGGAATAATTTTATTTAATTCAGAAAATATGGTATGTGTGGAATATTTGCTCTGGTAGTTTATATTTTCCTGTTTGTATCTTGTTGCTGACAAAGCGTTATGGTGTTGCACTGTGTATTTCTGTGTTTGTTTCCTTGTGTGTGTGTGTGTGTAACATTTTCCCTACGTGTCCCAGGCACATCCAGGACCCGGCCAGTCAGAGGCTCACCTGGAACAAAGCTCCGGTCAACGTGCTCGTCATCAGGAAGATCAGGGACGACAGTCTGGTCGAGCCTTTCAAAGAGCTCTGCAGGTTTCTAGTAGAGGTACGAGACGGATGTGTGATCAAACGCGCAATGGTTAACTCAAGTACTGTGTAAACATGTAGAGCTCTGGAGAATATTCACACACTTTGCACTTTTTCACTTCTTATTAGATTGCAAAAAAAGATTTTAATGTTTTTAATGGGGGATTTAATGCCATAGGCCAGATAGAGTGACATGGAAGTAAAAATCTAATGTGCTTTGCATTTTTATTTTTTCATTTTTCTTCTACTTCGCAATTACAGGCTACTTTGTGTTGGATTACCACAGAAGTCAGCAATATTTTCCATTCAAACAGACACTTTTCCCTCAGCTGCAACAAAATAAAACCTTCTTAAAACCACACAAAATTTTTTTTCTAAATTTATACTACATAAAATTAAACTAATATCAATTTACAGATATTAAAACAAAATTAATCCTCTATTAAAAGAGGGAAAAAAACTATTTTATATATGAAAAATGAAGAAAAAATGTAGAACTTTTAAAAGCCGGTTGTAGATATCATATCTAGATTTTGCATATAAACATCTAACGTTACCATCTCTATTTGCATCCATAATCAAAAACATTTCCTCTGGTTTTGTAAGTGCCACAGTGGACTCCATAAAATCCAGCAAGAAACAAAATGCAGTGCATGCAGTTGTGCTTTCTAGTTTAGTTTTCATATAGTTAAGGTTGTCAGCTTGGTGTTTGCACATTAACATAAGATTACATAGAAGTAGTAAATCTAAGATATACACTCAAACACCAATATATGCTTTGTAAAAAGGCAGAACGGATTTCCTAAACCTTTACATTCACATACACAACAAAGACACAAAAGCTTAGTACTCTTGAAATGAGACAAGATACAGGAGCTAAGTTAACAAAATCCTTAAATTTGATTTTAAAAAAGTGCTAAATCCACTGGCAGGTTATTTCGCTTATAATATAGTATAAATGTTTTAAGAGTGAAACTAACTTTTTTTGTCAATATTAAGGAATTACTGACTTAAAACAAGCTCCTATATCTCTGAAATTTTAAGTTAGTTTTGTCTTAATTCAAGTGTACGAAGACATTTCCACTAGAAACTAATCAAAATACTTTTTTGTGTACCATGGTGGCGTACTTTGTACGAGCTTGTACAAGCACCACCTTAATATTTGGAGGTGATTATCACTTTTTTGCTTTCTATTTTAATATCTGGACAGAATCTTCTGTTCATTCTTTGAGAAGAGTTAAACCTGTTCGCCTCCTCCGAACATGAGTTCCCGCTGAGGAATTTGTGGTGCCAAAGAGCAGCAGGTCTAACCGCCATCAATCCAGGAAATGTTTCAGACAGGCAGAGGAATGCTCCAGTCTGATCTCCTGCAGCTGCGGCGCATTTTAACCACATGTTTCTAAAACCAGACGCTCAGAGCCGACCTGCGAGTCGACATGTTTGCATTCCATCCAAACACCACCACGCTGTTCGGTGTTGTGGCTAAAGTGTGTGCTTGTGCTTCAGGAGAAGCAGATGATGGTGTACGTGGAGCGCAGGGTAGCAGACGACGCCACGCTGTCGAAGGACGAGGCCTTCGGCTCCATCCGCAATCAGCTCTGCACCTTCAGAGAGGGTGAGACATCTGCGCGACTCACAGCGAAGCCACGCAAGCTGTCTGTGACGCCGCCAGGCCAAAATATTCACTTCAAAGAGTTCTGCTGCTTATGTCTCTGTACAAATGTAAATAGAAATGATGCTGTGTGACATTCAAATCAGAAAACTGTTCTGATAATACTGCTTATTTAAATAATTTACAGAATTAACCCCGAGATTAACTTTATGGATGTTTTGTCGTTTTGTTTGATGGTGTTACTGATAAATAATTAGCAGTTTCTAGTTTTGTTTAATTTCTTTTTGTGGGGTTGTTTGGTGTTACATGTGTTTAAACTCATAACAAGACAAGAAAATCTATGGATAATAATAACAGTATTAACAGACGTAACATACAGCAACAGAATAATTACCAACTCCTTGCCAATGTACACCTATAAACTGCTTCTACATATCAGTCATAACCAACCAAAATTGGCTTTTTTGATAAAAAAAAACGACAAAACCCACCTTATCAAATTTAAAACTGATTTTTATAATGAAATGATAGTTAAATAAAATGTTTAATATAAAAGTAGAGGTGATAAAACTTGAGGTTTTGTTCAAATTTAAGTGTTTTTGGCTATTTGGGTATTTACACTAGGTCTTTTTGTTCTAACTTGGATCTGATGCCAAACAAAACCTTGGCTCCTCTTTTTATTTAACGTTGTAAAAGTAAAACAAAGTTATTAAAGAGCAGGAACTGGTTTTAACATTTTGCCTCTGATTTTGAGGAAAATATAGATCAGATTTTTACCACTCTTAAGTATTGCAGCTCTTAACGTGTCAAAACAAGAAAAGAAATAATCAGTTTTCCCACTGCCTAACTGGAAGCCATTTTCACCTTTGCGTCGTTTTGTGATTTGTGGGAGAATTTGAAAAGTTCAAGTTTTCAAATGAATAATTTTTCCAACTTGGAGACTGAACGCAGTGAAGTTGAGTTTGACGTCGTTCCCAAATCCAAAATTCAGCATCAAAATGACACGTTTTATTTGTAATGTCTGTGACTTCAGGTTATGACGATATCTCTGACTGCATTGACCTGATCATCTGTCTGGGTGGCGACGGGACGCTGCTTTATGCCTCTTCTCTCTTTCAGGTACTGATACTTTAATAAAATAAGACGGATGCAAGATATTATTGACTGCTGTAAGAAAAACATGCAGTATTGATGTATATTTATCTCATTAGTTGACAAGAGTAACAACGTCGAACAAGTTTTAGGAGTTTTTATCTCCGTTTTTGTGAATCAAAGTTTTTCTTCAGTCTGCTTAGATTTCTGGATTTAGTTTTTCATTTTTACCATAATTTTCCTTTAAAATTCAGGAGATGTTATTGCAAAAGCAAAGCAATCTGACGAAAAGGCAAGTAACCTACAATATAAAAATCACTTTTTCAAAATTTTTCTCCTGATTAAATTAAGTTTAGGAAACTTCTGTTGTTTAAAACTTAGTTTAGCACATCACAGAATCAATCCACTAATTTTACTGTCTGTATTTTAATTATGTCTCTTGTGCATCACTTATCATAGACGTGACAGAAAGGTTTTAGTTTAAAATACTTTCAGACTCTCCTGTTCAGAAACGTTTTGATGCCAACAGATTTGCTTGTTTCTTCCTCTCCAGGGCAGCGTCCCGCCGGTGATGGCGTTCCACCTCGGCTCGCTGGGTTTCCTGACTCCCTTCAAGTTTGAGTCGTACAGAACCGAAGTGGCCAAAGTGTTGGAAGGTAAAGCGAACCTGTCGGTGAAACTGCAAGCGATCTGTAAACAAACAAATCTGAGGAGCTGGGTGTGTTGTGCTGTGGGGTCAAAGGCAACGCGGCCATCACTCTGCGCAGCCGTCTGAAGGTGAAGGTGATGAAGGATATGCTTCAGAGAACCGGGCAGCAGCCGGAGAGCAGAGAGCCGCAGCTGGAGCACAACGGCGTCCTTCCTCATGGACACACCAACAGTGAGGCTGGGAAGGTCTCCCTGCAGCTACAGGTCAGAGGTCGCTTTTTACATACTGAGCTTGTTCACTGCAATGTTTTTGTTTTATTTTTAATTAGAAAATTGGGATAAACATCGATGTTTCTCGGCTTCACATCTCAAAAAGGGAGAATAATTTTTCTAATTTTTGGATATATTGGCACTAACATTGGTATCGGCCGATATTGGTAATTTTTTTTTAACATATCGGTATCAGTCCGATAAATAAAACCAGGCCGATATTAACAACCAATATTTGTTAATATCATCTTGTTACAATTTGTTTCTGACCATTTTCTTTCCAAAAGTGTTGAAACGGTAGATAAATATATCTAATATTGGTAAATATTGGTTATCGGTCTTAGCAGCAGTATTGAAATCAGATGTGAATTTTCATATCGGTGCATCCCTAATTATTATTTATATTTATATTACTAAAACTTTATACTAGCTTTCTAAAAAAAATGAAGTAAAATACTTTTTTATGAGTTTATGAGTAACTAATAAACTATGGCTGTCACTTTAGTAAGTGATTATTTAGATGATTAATCGATTACTTGAGAAAAAAATTGCCACATTCTGCATATTTTTTATTTAACCATTTAAGTTTTTTTTTAATACAATATTGCACATTTTTTACAGGATTTGAACCGGGTGAAGCTAAAATTACGCCACTTAAGGAGTTCTGGGTAGAACATATTTACAGACAGACAGACATTTTTTTCCTTAATTTCAATCCAAAATGTGTATTTCTTTAACAGATTTAGTTTAATTTCTGCTCAGAATGTGTTGAAGTTACAGTCATGAAGTTACAGTTCATTGTTGGGATTAACCCACATTTGCAATCCTCTTCTATTTATGCTCTATATTCATTATTTAGCATCATAGTTACTAAGTTATGTATCATTTTTGGGCACTAAAGATGGTGAAAGTCCGTCCAGCTGGCCAAATATTTTATCTTCAAGCAGAATCTGAATGTATTGGAGCTGTAACAGCTTTGGCTTCTCCAATCTGATCTCTGGCTTGAAAAAGGAAATATGGCCTGTTTTGTGCAAAGGCACGTTTTATACATGAGCCACCTGCTGTGGGACGTGAGTGTTTCCTCCACCCAAATGGATAAATCTGGGAATGAATGTCAGATGTTTGATTAAAAAGGCCCATTGTTATTCCTTGTAATTGTGAAAATGTATTCCTGATTTTTCCTAGTTTTTTTTCCTGTGCCTTCACTTGATCTGGACGAACCACTTGGTAAAAGAGGCAAAGGAAATGCATTATGTGTATTTTGGAAGAACTGTAGCTCCTTATTTCACAAGTGCTTTGTGTGTTTATTTGTAATTATAATGACTCACCGACCACAGGTGTGAGCGGTCCTCCTCCTGTTGCTGTGTTGACCTTCACTCTCCACATTTTAAGTCTCTTTAGCTGCTGGAACAAAGTCCACAGATCGTCTGCAGCTTTTTGCAATTTATCTCATGCTGTAAGCTGATCTGTCTCTGCTGCTGCCTAGCAACTAGCAAAACTTTTCCTCCTTATGTTGCTGATTCTTCTGGCAACTTTTTTCTAACTAAGGTTGCGTTCACACTGTGGCCTGAAATGACTCAATTCCGATTTTTTTTTCTTGACGTAATGTGACCTGTATCTGATCTTTTCTTGACAGTCTTAACAATTCAAGTCGGATTTCTTTCGAATGCGACCCGAATGCGACCCAGACCACAGGATATGCGATACGTATCCGATTCAAATGTGACCTAAAGTTTTTTTTTTTGTTTTTGTAATAAAATTTATTTCTTGTAAACAACAATACACAACTGTGCTGTGTACATATTAGAAAAAAACAAAACAAAAACAAGACAAATATAATTGCCACGGGTACATAAAGTACAATAGTGACAAAAAAATTACAATCAAAATAATCTTGCATAAAGAAAATAGTACAAATTGTGGTATATGTGCCAGAATCACAGTGAATAGGAGATAATCCAAAATTCCAAGTTGATTGCAAGTCTATATTGTTGTTTTTGCTTTTTGATTAGTTGAAGGTTCAATTGTAAATATATAATGTTTAAATTCAATCAAGAAAACTGAAATGTCTGTTTTTTTTCTCAAAAATTTACATTTATGTAGGAGAAATTTGGCTTTAACAAGTAATAAATTGATAAAGAAACTCTTCAAATTCATTTTTTCATTTTGTTGAAATCCAAACAAGATATTTTTCCAATATAAATTAAAGCCTGCTGATATTTTAGAGTCAACAAAGTTAGAAAAATGTTGCCAAAATACTTTAGAGTAAAAACACAACCAGAACAAACGAGTGACTGATTCTGGGCAAATATCACAGAAGGAACCGTTTACATCAATGTTAGAGTTGAACTTCTGTGACCAAACGTTCAGGTCACATACATCCGACCTAAACGTCGTCGATACTCGACAAACGTCACTATTCTGCGCCCTGAAGAAAAACAACAACCATGGCGGAATGTAATGAGGATCAAGTTGTTAGTCCACTGGCTCCGGTTGGACAACAACCTCTAAATCGTAAGCTATGCTCCATTGTTAGCATCCATGTTTACTTCCGCTAACACTGAGGACTGCTTCTTCTTTATGGCAGTTGGCAAAACACTGAGCACGCTCTCTACGTGTGACGTTATTCCGCCCTCTACTGCGCATGCGGGACACTTTCTAACAGTTCACACTGGAGATCACATAAACAAGCTGCATATTTTGGAAGTGTGAACGATCACGACAAAAAGAGAAAATCCGATTGGACCAAAAAATCGGCATTGGGTCACTTCAAGCTGCAGTGTGAACATAGTTTTGATTTCTGAGTCATGAAATATATTTTAGGCTGGATGATGTAAGCAACACCACGTTGTTTTGAGTAAAAATGAAAAGATGATCAAATATGTTAAAATACTGCATAGAATAAGTAATGTTTAAAAGCAACAAAACAAAAAGGTTTCTTACTTTGTAGCCTGAGTCGTAGTCCGACAGTGTGTAAATTTATAGTTTATCATTATCTACACACTTCTGATTTAAAATGGTATTATACAATATACTCCATTTAGCTGGACAGGATGAAAATTAATTATTAAACTATGACTCTGACCAATGTCAACTTGCTATATTCTCAGTGGGATCCCCTTTAAAGCTCAAAAGACAAAAAACAGAACCACTATGCTGCCCCTTCTCCAGCCTTTCTGTTATCCACTAAAAGTCTTGCTCTCATTCAGCCTGAAATGTCTTGACATGTTGCTAAAAACAGATTTTAAGATGGCTTTTAACCCTTTGTGCTTTCAATGACTTATTAACACTGAAAATCCCAACATTTGAGCTGATCAGAGGGAGATCATTGGTTTGAGCTTCAGACCAATTTATTCCCAGTCACTTGTCGTTTTCTCTGCACATCTCTAATGACTGAGAGTTAATTTTGTGTTTGTGCAGCAACCTACTTTATTGTCAAAGTTCTTTTTACTGCAGAATAAATGCAGAACCTTTCTTTGAATCCAATAACCTCTCGGTTTATCTCCTCTGATCCTGCGGTTTCGTGACAAAGGGCTCATGCGACCGCAGGCCGCTGGGATTTCAGCCTTAACCTCAGAAGCGTTTGCTTGCGCACACAGAACACGAGTATGAGCCGGCGAGGCAACATCCACCCGGTCTCCATGATGACCGTCATAACAAAGCTCTCGCCGCACACACACACACACACACACACACACACACACACACACACACACACACACACACACACACACACACACACACACAC
>CAEGAF010093987.1:0-38224 GCA_903067075.1 Micropoecilia bifurca | reverse complement strand
GCTGCCGAGATCGACTCAAAACCTTTCCGCGATCGACCGGTCGATCGCGATCGACGTAATGAGCAGCCCTGTTCTAAACCGTACAAGTTTACACAGAGATGCATTTCTGTGTTTTACAAAGATTTGTAATTGTGAACAGCACATGAAAAGCCACAAAGCAGACTCATTGAGAGACGTTACACACACACGGTGTGGTCTTGCTAATTAATCCACCTTTTCTGTGGCTCACAAGAACTGGTGACTCTTATTCCAAGAACCTCCTCAACATTCATGAATAACTTGCTGCATTTTGGCCCAAAAACAAAAATGCAATAGTCATTTTAGTCTGTTGAGAAAGAAAATTTTGTGTACAGATACAGGCTTATTTATTCAGAAGCAGGGGGGACAACAGCTCATATTCAGCCAGATCTTACTTCTCAATTTAGCTCAATGTTGATGATTCGAGAGTAAAAGAAAAACGACACAAAATGGTATTCAGTCAGAATGATGAGATGAAAACTGTGGAGTGAAAAGCCTGTCTCACATTTCCCAAAAATGACTAAAGACTCTTCTGTGGAGTAGCAAGACAAAAAAATGTATTCTTTGGAAGGTATGAATTTTGTATTGTGTGTTTATTGCGATAAACACTACAAAATTTAGTGTTAGTCTCGTCTTTGATATATTTTTCATAGAGGATCCATTGACCATTTGAGGACAACAGATAAACTCTCTCTCCGTGCCCCATATTGGTCAAATAATTATTAGATGCATTAATTACTTGCCAACGTGCAGACAGAGCACCTGCATAGCGTAGAATGAGGTTAAATTAAAGTGGGGAAATTACTGTGACATTTGAGTAGCATCAAGTTCAGTAATAGCAACAGAGGATATGCAAAGTATAAATAATCGTTGTGACACGTCCAAAAAGTATGTGGCAGTCTGAGACTATGTTTACACGATATCGCTGCCTGGAAACTGCTGGTATTTTTGGATGTTGATTGGGGGAAGAAAAAAAAGAACAGCAACACACCTTGAGTCAGCTGTAGTTATCATGCCAGGCCATTAGATGGCACTGTAATTTTGGCATGTCATTAAACGCACATGTGCTTTTCAAAAGCTTCCACCTCGCTGTAAACAGTAAAACAAAGTTGTCACGTAACACATTATCAGAGATTATGCTAAACTGGAAAGGTTAATTAACACAACACAGCACAATGCTGTCTAACATTTTTGTTTCTATCGGTTGTGAATACTTCATATAAACACTACGTGTGTACTTTCATACCTATGGTGTGTTTCCAGCAGGATCACAGCAAAACCGTAATGATTTCACCAATCAAAATACTTATTGTACAGTGACAGATGTGTAGGAAGGCAATGATTAAGTGCTATATCCCTTAATAATTTTATCTTACAGTACTGAAAGTAGACTTGTAGATGTGTGAGGAGGGAATAATTAATGCAGTGATGCAGCAATATTTATGCTATTAGTGTTGTGAGCTCAGGTACATAATGAGGGCTTCTGACTAAAGCTAAATGTGACAAAATGAAGGGCACTGCAAGCTAAAAAAAGAGCTTATCTCGGTTGTGCAGCAGTGCTTCTACAAGAACTGGTTTTTACTGAGCATGTTTCCTATTTTGGAGCCTCACCAACTCAGAACTACATCCGGCAAACAACCTGAGCTGTTCCATCACTCCTCATTGTGTCTGGCTTCCTGTAGGAAAGATTACCCTCTTTGCAGTAGTTGCTAATATTCTAAAGCAAGTTCATCATAAAGTATAAGCATGGCAATAAGCAGAACGGCGCTTTAAGAGATGATGACATTATCTAAGTGACCCAGAAAGTGAGTCTAAACAAATGAGCTCATTTCTCTATGAAACAAATGGCTTGTCCTATACAGAGGATTAGCTAACTGGTGGAGAGAGATGGCTAACAGGTGATTCTATTTTAAATCTGCTTCCTAGTTAGCGCCTCGTTAACACGTCTGCACGATATTGCTGGAAGAAGAATAACGTGTGAAATACAATCAGTTCCTTAGCCTAGCCATGCTTGTCTACCAAGAGTCTTTGGAGAAGCAATGACAGCCCAAGGCTAAGGTTGAAGAATGAAAAAATCCTGAACCCGTCCTTGGAAGAAGTAAACAGGAGCTTAAGGAGGAAGGTTTTTAAGCGGTATAAAACTTAAAACACCAATTTTGTTATTTTTTTATAGTCTGATCATGGCTGCAAGTGAAGTTTAAAAAAGATTGTCCATTACTATTAACTTGAATAAGGCTCCTGGCCAGAATTAATGTACACAATTCAGTTTTGCTCATATTTGTTTTTTACGTACTTGAGCAATGGCTATGAAAGTGACACAATCTTGTTTTTCTGTTGAAGTAAAAGCTTGTTTAGAGGCATTGAATATTCATCACCAGCTGAAATTGAGACATTTGTCCGACACATTTCAAACGCAAAGGAAAAGGTCTTTACATCTCAGTGAGGATCGACGAGTCACAAGAAACTATAATCTATTTGTAATGTGACATTTTCAGCATTGTTTTCCATTTGCAGCTGAGAGCTTTCACAGCGTGTCAGACTCATGGCTGAAACATTGCCTTTGGGAAATGAATGGGTGAATTCTGCTAGGATATTTAAAAAAAAAAAAAAAAAAAATATATATATATATATATATATATACATGAGAAGTACGTATGTGCTGATTTTCATAAAATAATCACCACTAAATACATATATTTTTGAATCGAGGTTATTTATTTTGTGCTCAATGTAATCTCTAAAGAAACAGAAGGTTGTTTATGACTGGATGGCAACATATCCTGTGTTGTAGAATATTTATCTTTAAACATGGCTTCCCAAACCTTTTAAGGTTTTCACAATCAGTAACATTGAGTGTCCATCACTATGAGCAGTTTACCACAACGCCAGAACACATATATCAGCGCTTCTAATGTTTTCCTCTTTTTTGTTAAGTAGAAATGACAAAAATACCCCATTTACCTATCCATTAAGACCATTTGTTGTGACAGTAACAGATGGGCTCCTATGCATCCATTAGTGCAGCACTTCACAAATCAGGCTTTTACGGTTGATTGGCTGTAAAGAAGGTCCTCTTTTATATGAAAACAGTCTGCTGGGAATTGTACAAAAGATTTTTATTAATGCAGCTATAATGTCTAAGAGGTAGATGTAGAAAAAAAATCTAGCCGTTCAGTTTGCAGTAATGCCTAATGTGTCTGAAGAAAATCAATAATGATCTACTAGTAGTTTGTTTGCCTAGAAAGTCCAGTTTGTTTTGATGACGATGAGCAATTTAACTCTGATGTGGACCAAAAAACAAACAAAACATTTTTTAACTCTGCCTACAAACCTCGGTCTTGGTTTGATATAAGTAAACTCTGATGCAGTTCGAGTGCATTATGTGGATGACAAGCGGACCAGAAGCTGCTCCAAAAGCAAGAAGCGAACAAAAGCGTAGGGTATTCTGGGTAAATGCAACCCAAACAGATGTGTGTGTCTGGTGCAAGTGTTAGAAATAGCTTCAGGTTTTTTTTATCAAAAACGAAAAAAAAATTTTTACAACTGCCACAATCTGACTGTACTTTATTTTAATTTATATTTTGTGAAGAAATACGTTGGGCTCATGCCTTCTTCAGAGGTTTTCCAGTCGTTTCCTTCAGTGGTTCTTGATGCAGCGCCCCCACAGGTGAGGAAGTGAACAGGGTTTTTAAAGGTTTTGTTTTGCAGGGCAAAAGTGAACTGCCAATCAAATCGAGTCTACTGGACGGTCAGGTGTGAAAACACCATCAAAAAAACCTCCTGTAACTTAAATGACCATTTGCTAATCATTCACATTAGTTTGAATGGAAAGAAAATCATTTTGTAAATCTAAATGTTGCTTTTTTGCCAAATTACTACACAATAAGCATTACCAAAGCTCCATGTTACTGTGATTTGTGTCTGACTTGTGGATAATCAGAAACAAATCTCATTATTCCACCTAAAACCTAGTTACTTGGAATTTTCTTAAACCACCAAAAGTAAACGTCTTAATTTTGTTGCTCGACACAATAAAACATAAAGGACTGCACAGAGTTATTTAGAGTAATTAAACTTCTGACGTGAGAGATAATTATAAACAGTGACAGTATAACAACTGTTACAGTGAGTAATTGAGTTTTCATTAAATTAAGTTCCTAACCTTCATTACACCAACAATCTAATTATCTCCTTGGGTTTCAAATGGCCCTCGCTGTCTAAAAGTACCTTGAAAAAATATTCACACCCTTCAACTTGAACAGTGTGTCAAGTTTCAGCCACAACATCACTTTTACTTGGGTAAAAAGTCAAATATGAAACCTGTGGCGTTGTACCTCAGGGTAGAAACAAATCTAAGAGCACACTCATAAAGCGAGGGCAGAAAACGTAGAGAACTTGAGGCTCTCTAGCAGCCGCTCCTTGCCCTGGAGGTCAAACGGACTGGAGGCTGCATTGGCGAAGGTGCAAATCATTCAGCATTCGGAATGAGCCTGAGATCATGCTGACAAGCACAATCTCCTTGAAGGGCCTTTAAGGACAGCGGGAACGGCCTCTGCTCAACTTGAGTCAGGGGATTAAGGAGAAGAAGAAAAAAATTGCTTCACAGACAATCCCATGGTTCACGGTGAGGAGAGGAGTCAGGATGCTGCACACAAACTCACACTGTAAAACAGGAACCGATTGACTGGGGAGGCGGAGGGAGAATCTGAAACTCCTTCCAGAAAAGCTGTTGAGGGTGTTGTTTCTAACACCAGCTAGTCTTGTCTGTTAATCCCACAGTAGTTTCTGACTTCTATGAACAATAAGGGCTATGTTCTCCTTCGTTTTTTAAAATAAAAAAAATCAATTGTAGGGGCCAGAAACGAGTAAGTGACCCTCCACGGTAAAGCTGTGGATCAGGTACAACCAGAGCACCCAGGTAATTAGGGGCGGAGGAGCAAGAATGAGAAAGAAATGTTTTCCCCTGTGGCAAGGTCTGACAGTCGGGTTCCATCTAACTCTTTATTCAAGGTCCCTGTAGAGCAGCCATTCTGTCCAATGCAACTGTGCTCCAGCTTTATGCAGCACAAGGGTCTCTGTGTCCTCGTTAATGCTGTTTGTTCAGCAGATTGACTCAGGCTGAACTTTTTGGAAGAGACAAAGCTGCCACAGTTAGGACAAATGTAGCTGAATCTGCCCTAAGTGTCGCTTAGTTTCAACTGAATGTATATACTGACAAAAATAAAAATCACAAAAAGAGGGAAAACCAGACTTTTTGCATTGGTCTAATACATAAAACAGTTTATTTCCGCAGTAATGTAAGTAAACAGTATTTAAATTTTTTCCCAATATACATGCATACCTGTATATAGTAAAGGTTACTACTAACAAACGTGGAGCTCTATCCAGGCATAATGATGGAAAGTTCAGTGAAAAGAAGAAAAGTTGTGATGCATAAAAGGCGCACAAACAACTGCTAAAGAGGATTTTGCCAATTGAAAACAAAAACAAAATAGCTTTGAATTGATATTTAGAAACTGCATTTGAGGTTAACAGTTAGCACAGTTAGCTTTTAAATGCAAACTTTGGGTGCATTTGCTGCAGAGAACGTTGACTCTGACTTTCACTTTAAAGTTTCAACAAAGCCATCTTTGAAACAACATCCAGTGAAATATCATGTCATACATAAATCACATAATAGGAACTGGCTAATGTTGAGGTTTCTTCCCTCAGTAACAACTTTCACATCAAAAAGAGTGTGTAACATACCTCAACATCTCGTATGTGAATGTCTTCCTCTCACAAAGAACATAAACGTGTCTCTATGCTAAACCTAAAAGACTAAAAACTAAGAGCTAAAAGCTTTTCCCGTGATTATATAAGATGTATTATTGTCACAAATTACATTATTGTTTGCTTAACTACTACAAAACAACATTGTAGAATTTTCTTTTTTGGTGATATTGCAGGATATTTAGAAATGCTGAGGTGAGGTTACATTTCTAGCAGATAAGTCAAACGTTTACCAAAGATACAAATGAGATTTTATTGCTGTGTTCTGAAAAGGTTCAGACTAAAAGAACAAATTTCTGAACAAAATATAAAGCCACATCTCACAACCCATTCCCCCCAGCATTACCTGTATCTGTCCCTCTCAACCTTTGACCCCTGGCTCCGTCTCCAAGGACACGATCATTTGGAGCAGCTTATTCAAACTTACCCTCTTCCTTATTTCCTGCGTTCTGTTAAACCAGCCTGGAAACGGCTGAAACAGACTTACATATGAAAAAAACGTATTTAGTTCGTTTTTGACGAGAATGGGGTTTTAATTGTTGGTTGATGTGGAAAAGCTGAAATGTTGGGGTAATGTTCACTCTAGCTGAAATGTATTGTCTCTCCCCTTGCACTTCATAAATACACAGTACATTGTTTATTTCTTTCACATGAAATCTGATTAAAATACATCAAAGTTTGCAGCTGTAACTTTAAAAAGTTCAAGGAGTATAAACAGTTCAGTGAAGAATGAAGCAGTGGCAAAAAGATACTAATATGAAATCTGCAGTAGTTCACAGTAATCAATGCAGGTGCTGGACTGAGACTTCGTAAACATTACAGGCTTCATTAGATATCCATCCATATCTGTGGCAAAAATGAGGAAAAATCTTGAGACTGATGATGTTGGAGAAACTAATTTTTCTGTGGCTGACAGAAAAATCTTTCTGTCAGCAGAAATATTTTCTAACTGCTGTTTAATATTCAATAAACAACAGATTTAGGATAATAAATGTGTCTATAATTGTTGTACAGTAAAATACTGCTGACAAAACTGAAATGATTTAGCATCACTCCAGTGTTTTAGCGATGTTTTTATCAGGATTGCCAGAACTCCACCACCAATCTATTAATAAAATCAATTAAAAAAACACAATAAAAACTAATTGACTATTTTACTGCATTTTTATGATGAAGTGATAACTTTAGGGAATCACAAATCATACATGACCTGCAAAAATATTTAGAATAATACAGTTTAAACCAGAATTTTACATACACTATATAAAAAAAAACATAATCAGAATAATGTTTTCCTGTTTTAGGTCAACTATTGTCCCAAGACATACGGTTTAAGGGCAATGGTAGCAAATACTAGTGGAATTTATTCAAACTTTTAACTTTGAAGAAAGTAATAAATAAAATGTTAAAAAGCTCTCATTTTTCTGGCATTGGCAAATAGGAAAAAAAGTGTTTTTCCTAGTTAACCTATAGTGGAAAAATGCTACCGATTTCACATCAGACAGTGGGGAAAAATTGCATGTTTTCTTTTTTCCAATATAGTGTAAGTAAACTTCTGGTTTGGTTGTGTATGTTTCTGGTGTCCTGCACCAGACTGACGCCACCAAAGCGTTAGACGAGGAGAGCTAATTACCAGGACACAGATGCTGTCGCTACAGGTCACACACCATCCCTGAATCAGCTAAACTTTCGCTCCCGTCACACACTAAGACAATACCAGCTGTCGCGCAACTCATGATCTGCACTTGCTATTCACGAGCACCATATGCACATCAGATTATCTAAAGTACGGCTAAAACAGAGTCGCAGGCTGCGGTTTTAACCTCTGACAACTTCCAGCAGGAAACCATGACCATATTCAATACCTCTGTGCCCGGAATGCTTTGTAGAAATGTGGGGGGTGATTAGATCAGAGGCCTCAGCCTGTTCGCATCGGTCCGGCAAACTCACCGTCCTTGCGGTGGTAGGTGATCTCCACCTTGCGCTCCTCGGAGCCCAGGAGAGCCTGGGCCACCTGGGCCACGGCGTGGCGGCTGGTGAACTGGCCGTGCAGGAAGTCGCACGTACACGGCCTCTGCATGACGTCCGGCCGGGAGAAGCCCGTCATCTCGCAGAAGCCGTCGTTGCAGTAGATGATGGCGCAGTTCTGCACGCGGGCATTGGCGATGAGGAATTTCTTATCTGGAACGTCGCAGGGGAGAAGAGAGAGTGTGTGTTAAGCTTATTGCTGTGGGAATGGACAAAGACAGCAGCAGCACAGTTATTAAGACGGCAAATATTATGAGTGAGAATGTGCAACGTGCTTTTATGAAACTGGGAGATTATTTGCTTTATGTTGTGGTTGGTAACTCCTAAAAAAATGTTTTGGCCTGTTCAGACATTCTTATCAAAATACAAATGAGCAGATGGGAAAACTAATTCCAGTCATTTATGAATTTTATTTTTCCAATTTCTTATTTGTCCAAGATGTCTGAGTAACTTCTGCTTGTTTTTTTACGTTAGTCCATCTTGTGGCTTGTTTGCAGATTTTCTTTTGTATCTTAATATTTTTATGCCGATGTTTAAAATTGTTTCTCACAATATATATGTTAAGTCTTGTCATGATATCTGAAAACCTGAAAATGGTAAAGCCAAACTGGTACTATGCTCCATTTTACAATCCATCAACAAACCAATCTAAAACACTACTTGCTCTAAAATTTCAAGACATGATCTATTAATGTATAACTTTTACAAAAATTGGTTTCAGGTATTTAGAGTTAAATACCTTTTATCTATTTACTTATCTATTTTAGTCACTTGTGAGTGTGAAAACAGTCAATCCATTTATTTTTTCCCTATTGTATGTTATGTCTTTCATTGTATCCCCATGTCTGGCAGCAAAGTTTACCAAATGCTTAAAATTTTTAATGATATTGCACATAATTGAATGTATCCAGCAAAAACATGAAGGAAGTGATCCTCATATTCCTATTCTTTCATAAACCTACTTCAAATTTAATTTGGCAAGAAATCTGATCTAATCTTAAACAAAAACATTTAAAACATGGTCATCTGAAGCAGAGCTTCTCCTTTGGACTTCACTAGAATTACAGAAGGATCTGGGTTATTATTAGAAAGTCTAAGACATTAACACCATGACTTTGTTGGTTATGTAGCCACAATGTTTGGCACTCATCTCTGAAAAACAAAAGTAATTGAAGTAGTTTTTGTTATGCTTTGAGTTGATGTGTCTGGTCAATTTTATTTGCTATTACATAACTCTGTTGTTCTTATGCTGAGCTTATTAAAAACCTCTCTAGCCTAGTTCAGCATCATATTTTGTCTTTGAGCAAAAGCTCATTGTGGGAGATCCTGAGGTGCTGCTAGTCTTGAAGAAATGTATAAACGTCCTCTGGGTTCTGGGTTGGCCCAATGGAACTCTTCTCTTTGTGAAACAGTAAGAGTCACCCTGAAGCTAGGTTTTAGGCAGACCTGAGGTCAAACTGGCAGGTATGGCATTTCAGGATTTTTTTGCTTGAGAGCAAAAATCATACAGCAAGTCATCCATGTCCTGAAGCAGCCCCAGATCATCATACTGCTAGAACCCAGTTTGGGGTTTCATTCTTTCATGCTTTTAATTTTATACTATACAAAGGTGTCCTTTGAGATAATTCCAATTTCAGGAAACATGAAATATATGACTTTGTATTGTTTTTGGTGTGTATTGGTTTCAGGCTTTGCAAATCTCCTTTAAATGCCAGGTTTTTTGCAGCCTGCTTCTGATTGTTAAATGTATGCAGATCTAAATTCAATTCAATTTAATAATATATAGCAAATTCACAACACATCTAAAAAAATAAAAAACGCAATCGGATCACACAGATTCAAAGTTAAGTACATATTGTACATTCCAGCTGATCATAGCACTGAGTCACCTTATTGAGGCTGTCAGTGTTTTAGATGTTTGTGATCTCCTGGTTAAACCATTGATAAGTCATGTCAGCAGTCAGTTACACCTGATACATTTCACTAATGTTTCAAATTTCTCTGTAGATTAAAACCTTAGAAATAGCTTTGGAACCCTTTTCAGACTGATGTCTTTTATCGTTTCTTCACTCTGTCTACTTCATGCTTTCAGAATGGTGCCAGTAAAGTGATTGCTTAATTGTACAGGTCTAACATGGTCACTGCCGGGTGTGGCTAGTGATGCATTCTCTAAAAAACCATACACACATTTAATTCTTGATTTTACAAGATTTTTTCCCCCCATTTGTCACGTTGATTTGGATAGATTTTTACCATTCCTTTATTTATAAACTGCTTTTTGTCCCAGTTGTCTCCGATAAACATTTTTGGAGAGCCAAAACAATAAAGTGCAACAAAACAAGAAAAAGTAAAAAAAAAAAAAAAACCTCTTCTCCTGCATTGAACTGCAGAAAGAATAAAATCTGTCAAATTGTTTAAAGGATTAATGTTACAGAGTAAAAACCATTTGCTTAACGTGGGATTTCCCTCCCAGCCCTCTGAAGTAATGTGCTCCAATTAAAAGGTTTGATTTTTTTTATACACGTTTCAGAGATAATGCTGCAATAAGATGGAGGCTTTATACACAACTTTATATTTTAGCAAAAACATGCAGAATAAAAGGGAAATTGGCGTAAAGCATTCTAATTAGGCTATTGACAGATTTCCTGTTAGGAATTGCTCTCACAAACAAAAGGTAGCATCATAGCTCTCCACATTGGACAGGTACTCACTTTGTCCTTCGAATTTCCGAATAATCACTCCCAGAAATGTGTTTTGTGGCGCGACATGACCTCTCCGAACAGGCATGGTTCCCTTTCCCCCTCCCCCAAAAATAAATGTTTATGAAGAAAAATCTTTGGCTGAGCTTTAAGCGCGTGCCTTTTAAGTTCGCGGGTGTAAACCGAAGCCAGTTGGGCTCCCCCGGTTTTCTTTGTCAGCACTCTGTCATCCTCGCAAGGGGAAAAATAAACAAATATCCAGCCCGGACCGAATCCCCCGTCTTTTATTTCAGCTCCCCAGCTGAACGCATAGCAGAGGCTTCCCTCCCTGCCCTCCGCTCCGAGGAGAAGCCCGAAAGGAAGGAAGAGCCGGCGGGTCGCGGCGGAACCAACATCTCACCGCGGCTCCTTCGCCAGAGCTGCGAGCGTTTGTGGCGGCGCGTGAGAAGAGCTCGTGCGTGTGTGTGCGCGTGGCGCTCCGAGGGTGGAGAAGGGGACGCTGTCGTGATGGGAAGACTGATGGTCTATTAGTCCAATGGCTTGACGCATGGCACCGACACTGCCAGGAACAAAAGGGATGCGCGGACAAAGAGGCAGAAGCAAACTAACTATGGCAGCGCTGTGACGTTTTATTTAATTTATATAATTTATATTAATCTGTGACGAGAGGTAAAAAAAAAAACCAAGCCGCTTGCTAATTATATTGGTTTACACTTGAGAGGTTAAAATAACGCCACAACTTTTGTCACGAGCACAGCACGTGCCAAACAGTCGGAGAGGGCGGGGAGCGGCGTCACTCAGGTGTATGTCATTAAAATTAGACAGGCGCTCTTGTGTACAAAAAAAATGGCGACTCATGATTTCTCCGTAGTATCCTAACTGCGTTATGGAGGTTTCCACTAAACGTAGCTGCCGCGGAGGCGCTGGCCATGGTGCTGCCTGCGATTCACTTTCCCCCTCTGGTATCCATGTTGAAACAGCCTTGCCCGTTTCTTTTTCTCTATATATTTATAAGAAAGTGCTTCAGCAAAAATATTCAAAATACTTTCCCCATTGGTCGCGTTTGTTGTGGAATCATTTACAGAGGTTTGTGAAAGCATTCAGAAACCTTACATTTTTCTATTTTTTCATGTCAGAACCACACGTGTAAATCTACTTTATTGGGATTTTTCATGATACACCAACACAAGCAGTGAACTATTTGTGAACTGTAAGGAAAATTGTTATTTTCTATTTCTAAATAAATCTTTATATAACTTAGCTGAACTTGCAGCTGGTAGGCTTTTGAAGGGAGGAGGTGGTTGTCTCTGTTAGCTCTGCATAGAGAGCAGAATATCTTAAACACAGATTTTAGCTACAAATTCTCATTTGGGATTAGAACTGAACCTTGGCTGGATCATTTTAACTCATAAATTTGCCATGAACCTCACCGTTCCATTGCAGTTCTGACTATATGTCCATGCCGGTCTTATTGCTTTTGCATTCTCCAGTAGGTTTTCTTTCAGGATTGGTTTCTATCCATATTCCCATGAAGCATCTGAATCACTAAGTGCAAGGTGCCGAGGTGTGTTACCGTGGTAATTTTGGAGAGGAAAGGATTTCACCTGGCAACCCTTCCAAACAAAGCAAACTTTAGGACTTAACTTGCTAAGTGAGGACTGTAGAGTTTGACTTGAAGTGTATTTTTGTATTTATGGTTTTTCACCCAAATTGATGACATCTGTTTTAATAAACTCATTACTAACACCTTTGGCATTTTTTTAATACACACCCTTACGTCTCCAGATTAGCCATCTGAAAAGGTGAAACCATCCCGTAAAACACAAACTAAATCAAACTTAATCTTCTCCATAAGGTAGCAGGCTGAGGGGGGCTTTGAATCCTCGCTTTGCTCACTTACAGAGAAAGTGGAGTGGCAGAGGCTCAAACCGGAAGGGTTTTAATACACTCTCACATCCTTTGAGTTCATTTTCTTCACTCGCTCCGCTTTACTCCGGCATTCAATTTATTTCCTTCCCAGTCACATGTGCTCTCTCAGAAGCGCGCGGGCAAAAGAACTCAGCCGGGGTCTTGTGAAACATCTGTCTTGTGCTTCCATTTGCTCCCCTCCATCTGGTCCTCGGGGGGGAAAACGGCTCACAACACACAGACGTGGTGGAAGGTCAGTGGCATTTGCTGGTTTTGCGAGCTCTTTGTTTCATCTACGTCTACCGTGTATTCCCAGTTACAGACTCGACTTCTTGTCATGTTTACCCACCTTCTAGAAGAGCAAGTCTCCTGCCATATGGAATGACGCGAACAGCTGCTTTGAAGTATTTAATTTGCATTGTTGCGATTTATGTTGTAGCGTTGACTCGTATAGTTTTTTTAAAAAAAGTTATATCCTAATTGTAAAGGATTTTTCCCCCTCCACCCTAAGCAGCCCTCACCCACTCAGCAGTAGAACAGTAAAGGGTAGCCCTGCCCTTGAGTCATATTCACATTAGAGGGAGTGACAGCGGAAATTAATTGTATTTTAGCTCCTGACCTGCTTACTGAATGGACACATATTTTTTTAAACTTAATTCAAATGCAGAAATATACTAATTACTGCCTGAGATATTGTTGAAAACAACAATCACACATGGGGGGTTTTATGTACCCAACATAAGGGAGTGCATAGCTGTGAAGTGGAAGGACAATGATGGATGGTTTCTTACATTTTTATGAATGAAAATCAAGGTTTGAAAGATGGACTGAACATCATCCTTCTCTCTGAAGTGACTGCTGTGAATTTTTTCAAACAAACTTGAGATCTTCATGGAGCAGCTGGATTTAAACAGAGACTAAATAACACAAGCTGGTTTTTATTTAGAGTTATCAGAGTAAATGCACTGCAAAAAAACTATTTCCTCATTCAACTTAATTCAGTCTTGTTTCCTTGTTGCTTTAACTCGGTCAAAGTTGCATCAACTTTAACTGTCAAGTTCAAAACACTTAATTAAATCTATTGCTACGACTTCAATTAAATTGGTGTCACTGTTTTTAGCCTTTATGTTAAACTAAAAAGATTAGTGAAGGGACTTTTAAAAAAGTTTTGCTGACTTATTTATGTTTTGCACATATCAGTTATTTCCCAATTCACAATTATTCACTACATTGTTTGAGTTTGTTACACACTTCCATGCTGTATAGTTTATCATACAGACTTTTATAGTTAAACACATGAGCGGCAGCATGTTGTCTTTTACAAGATGAAAAAATAACCCAGTTTAAAAGCCATCTAATGGCGTCTGCCCAGCCCTCCATCCTGGTCTGTATTATTTCATCACTTGCAATACAAAGGCTTTGGGAACCTGGGGGAAGCATTCACATTATTACTTAGGGGCCCAGTCCTGCAACCTTTATGAAGGTACACAACCTGCATTCAAACACAGCACATGGCTCGGCAAAACAAATCAATTATCTGACTCTCTAGAAGTTTTACTTGCAAAACTTTATTCCTTGGACACCATCAAGACAAGCAGGTGATGCCCTCAAGTCTCCATGAGAGCTAATCAGATCATGCAAGTTCTACAATTAAAGAAACACCAGATTTTCAGAGGCGGGCCCCTTTGTTTTTGTTTATTTATTTATTTTTTGAATGAGTCTTCATTCAATTAGCAAATCAAAATGAAAGCACTGATGGATAAACCACTTCATATATTCAGTATCAGACCTTTCCCAAGCTTGGTTTTCATCTTTCTACACTTACCCAAGTCTGGAAACACACAACTCATACTTTCTGGGTGTCTCTTTGCAGAACCATTATGAGTTTTATGAGAACTGATGGCTAAAAATAGGTACAAGCATATTTACCTTCTATTTGTCTCAGAGATTACTTATCTGTTTGGGCTCTTTATCAAAATGTACCTTGCTGGCCGGGTTTATGAGACATGGTGAAAAAAGAAAATGAAATTTGACGCATATGAGACTATTAAAAAAAGCTATAAATAATTGATTAAAAATTAAATGATGCCTTGGAGAGTCGAAGATATAAGATAATACGAGAGGGTTTGGCAATATTTCCAAAAACGTGTCTCTACATACATTAATGCAACTTGAGTTACTAGATTAAATACATAGTTTTGCATTAAGCATCTAGCAGCTATTTCTACAAAGAGGAAACATGAAAGAAGATGGTTTGGTCAGATAAGAGCAAAACTGATTTTTTATTTTGTCCAACAGAAAACTATGTATAATCCCCAAAATAAATTATTTGACTGGTAATGGTTATGCTATGGGGAAGAATTGACAGGAAGAGGCAATTATTCATCCAATTATTTGTTGAGGGACAAACATTGCAAATGTGCCAGAGCTAGCTACTTCAGCAGTTGTTAAAACCAGCCTAAAAACTTAAAATTAAAATCACACATTTAAAAATATATAAGGAAAAACCATACATTTCTTGTCATTTAGAAAAGCATAGCCTTTTTTGAAAACTGTTGACTTGATTTAAGACAGTTTTTAGTGGGGCTTTACAGATTCCCACAACGGTGGTGATGCAACTGTATCCATGGCGTTTTCTATAAGTAGCACAAGCAAACCTGAAGTATTCAACGGAGGGCAACACTGGAAGGAATCTGTTTTGAGCAGCAAATTTAAGACAGGAGCAAAGATTCACATACCTGAAGGACAATGACCCTAAACATACAACCAGATCTACGACGGAATAATTTAGAGCAGCCCAGTTAAAGTAAATCTAATTATGCAACCAATCGGCAGTTTTGGCTACACAAAATTTTATTTAGGGAAGCCAGAGTAAACAAGGTTACAGGTGTGAAAACTTTTGCAAGGCAGAGTTGTTGTAAATCTACTGCTTCCTTTGTTATATACTCTCCAGCTTACCCCTCTCTCAAAGGTCAGCGCTGTCACAGCAGTTTGCTATTGGTCAGTGTTGAAAATTAGTGTCAAAGTTCACAAGCATCAAACTTGGGAGTCACTCTCCCTCTGGCTTTGCAGTCTGGTAAAATTAACTCACTGGAGCTTCTTGAGTGTAGCACAATGACGCGTTTCCCAAGCAAAGACTTGGTTTAAAAGGGGTTAGATGTCATCTTTGGTGGTGTTTGTAGAATGTGCTCATATTGAAAGAGTTTGGCTGAAAATAAAAAGAATGAAAACGCTGATTGGTACTCTTGCCTTGGGTCCTGCTCATTAGTTAAACTACAACAAACTCTACAGATTGTGACAGGGTTTCCTGCGTTGACGAGGTCCAGATTAGGCACTGCAAAAGTGCTTAGAGACTCTTTTGACAGCAGATATCCATCCTCCAGGAATATAAGACACAGAATGTCTTCTCCTGGGATTTTTAGCAATATCAAAAAGTCACCACTAAACCAATAACTTCCCCCAACGGATGGTGGCATTAGTTCCTTTGAGATTTGCTTTGACAGGCCGGGTTTACAGAAGATGCACACCAGGCGGCGTCCACATTACGCAGCAACAGATTTGCAGATTTAGGCCGACGAGGGCTTTTTATTTCTTCATTTTGTTAGTGTAAGAAAGCTGACATGGCTAATTACATAGGCTAACGACAGACCAGCATTTATTTCCCGTGGTGGTTGTAAAGGATCTCTATTACTATGATTCCTTTTTCCCCCCTCCTTTTCCTCAGCCTATGAGAGGCTTAGCTTCTGCAGCAGTCATTAAATTAACTCTGCCCATTCTAATCCACTCAACGTCAACTCATTCAAGACTACACAGAGAAAAGAATATGCTCAGAGTGTTTAAATGAATCGGGTTAAACCTTATTCTATTGAAATAATTCCCCAGTAGGAATCTTGCCACAGTGATAATATTCCAGGGGTCTCCAGTCTCCACACAGACGGTCGAATCTACCACATAAGTACATAGACGACTGAGGTGTTGCCTTAAAACAATCCATAATTATAGAATAGGATCATAGACAAATTCGAGATCTAAATCCGCATCGTTCAGGTTTTTATTTGTAAATCCATCATTGATTGATCGTCCTACTTTTTCTTGGTCTATCACATGAAAGCTAAATAAAATACATTGAAGTTTTGTGTTTGTAATGGTATGAAGACTTTTGCATGGGACTGTGTCTTGGTAGAGACATTGATTGCTGTAATGATGAAGCTAAATATAGCTGTTAATTAAAGCGGAATAGAAACAACTGTGTGTGTGTGGGAAAACACAGCTTTCTCTAAGGTAGTCTATTCATTTCAGCAGCCTTTAGGGCCCTTGCTACTGCTGAGGTGGAACTATTGGACAGGAGAATATCTCCCCCATAAGCCTGGCTATCAGCTCAGTTGGCCCATTCGTTTTTAGCTCAATCTGTTCAGTACGTGGAGCAATTTAGATTGGGCATCCAGGCCTTGGCCCATAATCCCCAGATCACTCCAGGGCAAATGGCTACCCACACTGGAGGAATGGCCCTATCTGCTTCTCCATTCTCAGAGTTCATTTCTGCTCCTTGTTGTTTTTGTGTTCGACCTTGATCCCACAAAGATCCGAGCCGAATTTATTCAGACAGGGTAAAGCGCCGCAGCAGTTGACAGAAAGGGAGAAACAACTGATGAAGACTGACAAGACACTGATCCAGTGTATCCAGACTTTTTCCACAGCCGGCCCCTTCCGAAGATAACGGCCTTGTGTATCCTCCTCTACCGTCTTGCTATCTTTTTGGAGCTGCGGAGTTGAGCTCGGTGATTCATGGAAAATGTGCGCCAAGGACGCAGAGTTGGTGTGACAATGATAACCCACGTGCCACTCCAAGATACCGCCGGCAGCTCTTCGTTTGACTGCAGCTTTGCCTTCTGTCAGTGTCGCCGTCACAGCTAAACGCCTGTGACTGCCCAACTCATCGCCAAAGAGAGGTGTCATCCCAGAGATGTATGACCCCGTACATGTCCCTGTCTCTTCGCTGGTCCACTTGAGGTGCCAAAGTGAAACGCCTCTGACTCATGGTTGTGTGTGTACATCCTTTTGTGTGGGGCTGTCCTTGAAATAACAGACTTGGATGGAAGTTCTGAAAAAGTATCACCTTGCGGATCTACAGCCAGATTGTCTTGATGCAGAGCGTCAAGGCAGAAATTTTGGCTTGCTTTTTAGAAGTTACATGATTTAACTGTTCAGCTTCATGATCCACATTCAGTATTACTAGCAGACCTATAAGGATTAAGAAATCATTTAAATAAAACCTATTTACAACATGAAGTAGGCTAAAAAAAAAGCAACACTACATTCCCCTTCTTATAGGCATGTTAGTTACAGAGCCATTTCTAAGACTCTGGGACTTGAGCGAACCACAGTAAGAGCCATTACCACAAATGGAGTAAAAAGGAAATTGTGATGAACTGGAGTGTTTGTCCTACCATGGCTACTCCAAGAATCCAGGAGATCACAAAAGAACCACAATAACATAACACTCTGCAGACCTCACTTTTCCCAAAAAAGTCAGAGTTCATAATACATAACTAATAGAAAGACTGGATGAATATAGAAACCATTGGAGAGTTATAAGGCCAAAAAAAGGATAGAAATACATTATTCTTTCAGAAAATTAACATTCTGACAGTCCAACATGGTGGTTGTGTGATGATCTAGAGCAGCTTTGCAGCTTCAGCACCTAGATAACATGCTGTAACTGATGGAACCATGAACTCTGCTCTCTAACAAAAACTCCAGGAGGAAGATTCTGCCATCAATTAGTGGACTTCAACTCAAGAGCAATTGGGTTATCCAACAAAGAAAAAGTCTATCTGGGAATGGTTCCAAATTATTACATGACCTTTGCTGGGTTTAAATCCATTTGAGATGCTTTGTTATGAAACAGGCTGCACATGTTGAAAATCCTCTAAAGTGTCATAAAAAACTCGCTGCCAATCATCTTAAATAGTGGATGCCAGTTGTTAGCACTCATGATGGCACAGCTAGCTAAAGCTGAAGAAATCTCTACCTGCACAAATACCTTCATCACTGTATCTGTATTAAAAACAGGCGGATTCACTCTGGTAAGATGTATTTATGAATAGGAAATAGTTTCAAAAATATAAAAAAAATAAAACACTGAGAGAAAATGTGTAACAAGTATATTATTTGTTGTATAATTACTACCTTCAGCGGAAATGCCTCAGGATGATCATCATCAGTGACTGGTGCTGATGATAATGTTCGGTATGTAATGTTAACTGGGTTGTCTGTACTGAATTCTTCTAAGAACACCTAACACTGCTCCTATCGAGTTAGATTGTCATACCATGTCACCATGGACACTCACTGTGGTAAGAAGTGAACTGTGCGACATTGTAAACCCAACGTTGATGCTTCCTGTCTTGGATTGTGCTTTGCAGTGGAAATCGTCGGCCTTACATCAGCATCTTGTGCCATTTCCTATGACTGAGCCAAGGAGCGCAGCACTCAGTCCTGTTTCTGCTTTTAGCACTGGTGTGGCCTATAATGACTCCTGCTGAGGAACCCCAGGGACAGACGTTGTCAATTGTGAAATGTCATCTGTGGAGTGCAGGCCTGTTGCTGCTATTTACTCTCACACACGTCTCAACTTGGACACAGTCTAACTTGCTTAGAATGTGTAAGGTACTGAAATAATTCCCCCTCTAGAAATGGGCTTTTTTTTAGCATTTAAATGTAATAAACATATCACATCAATTAATACATTTTAAAATACCCTGAGTAATAGCAGAAAAGAGCTGTCTATTGCAAACCTGTTTCTGATTTTAGCTCACATTTAATTTATTCCTTAGTAAATATTTTTATAACCGCTTTTGCATTTACCTACCTGTTCCTTTTTCTCGTAATATACTGTAGTTGATGATTTAAAAAAAATAAAAGCTAAATTAAAAGTAATTTTTACGATTGTAAACACTTTTTCAAAGTAAGCAAGTGAATGAAGCAGAAATGGTTTCCATTGCACGAGGGCAGCTGGATGTTTTTTGCTACATGATCAAAAAAGGGGAAAAAAATCACATGAGTCACCATATGGCAACAAATGATGTGAGTTGGTGTAATTATCTGAGTATTAATAGAACTAAAACTCATGAAAATATCACTGATTTGGAAGCAGGGCTTTACTTTCATCCCAGATAGTCGTTTGAAAAATGTTTCCAACTCAAGCAAAGCTTGGATGAGACATGAAACACAGCGAGGGAACGTACAGAAGTGTCCGACACCTGACTGATTCTTGCAGAGATCAAAACAAAGATCACGTTGCTGCTCAGTACAACGCACACAATGTGAAGACACAACCAGAGTGGATGTATGAGGAATACTGATCGATGTTGACAGAGCAAAGAGAGACGGAGCTATTTTTAGACCTGGTTTTGCGTTTATTTTTATTTTTGGGAAGAGAGAGCTTGGTATCTACACTGGTTTAGAAAAGTATTGATGTAGCATGAAAGAAATTCGTTTTACTGACAGAAATCAGAAAATGGCATCTCTCACAGAGATTTGTTAATGAACAGTTTGAGATGTATGACATCTTTATTCTATTTGTGAAAATACAAAACAGAGCAGTTTTTGGAAGTAGGCCCACTTTTAAATTAAATAACCATAATATGGATTAATTAAACCTATATTAAAATGTTCATAGATTTTCTTTAACTATTTTTAATTTGCTAAACTTTTACGATGTTTGTGAAAAACTTGGTTTTCCTAAAAATATTGTAAAAGTATTGTCTCATTTTCATGAAGTCAATGTGAGCTGGTTGATTCCCCAGTCAGTACTAGAAAAAAAATTAATTATTCAAAGATACTGCTGATCAGCTGATCCACTGGGACATTTTAGCAAAACAATGTCAAAAAAAGACAATGTTTTTAGTAAACAGCTGTTTAATGGATGAGAGCTAATGATTATGTTAGTAATTGATTGTTCTATTGATTTTCCTGATGATTAATCTATTAATCAGATAAAAATTGGGCACATTTTGTAGAGTTTTCATTTTCCTGAGCTTCTTTTATACAAAATCAAAAATACATAAATGCAAATAAACAAACTAGTTAAATTCCTATTTTAAATAAGTTTGTAAATATTGAACGGTATATTTCAGAAAAAGCCTTTTTTGAGTCAGCATACTCCAGTTAATCATTAATCTATTTCCATGACTGGTTCATGATGATACACTGAGAACACTGAGATATTGTTGAATATCATCTCTGAACACACTGAACGTTCAGGAGCTAACAGGGACCTGGGGCCAGAACACACACCAAAATTTTGCAATGAAATATTGGAAAAACATTGGCTGAATTTCATTTTTTTTCTACAAACGCTACATTAAAATACTAGTTTATAGATATCATTCTAAAAATGACCCTGAGCTTACTTTATTCACGTGTTTTTTTGCTAAAGAAATGTAAACAGCTGTAGTATTCTTTATGTACGGTATCATATTAGTGTTCATAGGATTGTTTAGTATGTTCTTTCTCACTTTCGCGTAAATATGTGTGTGTACCTCTGTGTGTGTGCTGTCAGTCTTGTCAGTTCCTGACAGGTTCCCGTCACCCGACTTCAAAATTGTTATTCCTCTAAGGATGTCCTGTGTAATGGCTCAATCCCTCCTGTTCATTACTGCGCTGCTGTCAGAACCCCTGGCAGAACTCCAGCCATGCAAGCCATTTCACCTCCCCCTTCCATCTCCTTCAGTCTGTCTCCTGCTTGCTCTTTTTCTCTGCCAGCTCCAGCCGGTCGGAGGGATCAAGAGCCAGCGTTGCCGTGGCAACTTGTCCTATCCCTATCGCTCGAATAGATCATTCCTGGATCGTTGTTTAGCAGCACGTCAAACTCTGCGCAGCAAACACCCGACAACAACAAACACCGGATTCTTCAAATAAGATCAGATCATGTTTTCTGACAGATTAAATTTTTTTTTGTTGCTAGGTTCTCTAAGTCATGTACAATGTGTCAGGCTCAGTTTTGTCAGTCATGCTCACATGGACTGTTACTGACAATATTTGCATGTTTAGGAGAGACAATATTGAAAACGTATATTGAAGTATTAGAATGCCACTTAATATTGACACATGAGGATGCAACCTGTGTAATGTGATATTAAACTCAGAGATGACAGGTAACGCTTTGAATTTGTTCACAAAAACATTTAAATGATAGGCCAACAAAAGCAAGGTTAATTTATTCTCTTAGGAAATATATTTTTATTTCTATTGACATGAAATTCACATATAAAAAAATTCCCTGTTTTCCAAAAACAGTTGATACATTTCTATAAGTGTTTTCAATACTTATTGCCTGTGTCATTTCATTTCTTTATTTCCGAATAATGTGTTACTCACAGTTGGTGGGAAATTTATGTCAACAGAAATATTATAAATATATTTACTGAGGAAAAACAATGCATCACGTAATCTGTTTATTACAGAATACGTGATAAATCTATTTTTTAGTGTCTCTTTTCATACCATACTTATCAAGTCAATGTTTGTATAACATCTATTATATCATGGGTACATTAGGACAATACCAATCATATTTTGGTGTAAAATTATTAAACTACTACTAATACCTGTGTCCAGTAATTAAATGCCTCTGTCCATCATTTTGTTTTTGTTGCTGGTTTTACGTTTTACCTCCTATAGGGGCAAGAAAGTAAGTCTCATGACCGTTTGAAGGTAATAATTTGTCCATGAATTTTCTTCCTGTGGAGCACAGTTTCCAGAGGAAAGTAATGAGCAGATCATGTTGACTCAGACTTAATGCAGTTCTACATTTAGCAAAACTCACTGCACCAATTTCCATGTGGTAAAACCAGTGAGCTGTTTTCATGAGCGGTTAATTGCTAGCGGTTCTCCTCCTCTGATGGATTTCCAACATTTCCACTGCTCTGATAAATATCCAGCAGATCTGCCAATAAACATTACTACACACACAAACACAGTCATCGACCCTACAGAACGTCTTGACAGGCAAATCCATTTGAAATATGTTACAACGCAAAGTTACCCACTGATCAATCTCCTCCATTGACATATGGCTAATGATGTTGAGAAATGACTGTAAAAAGCTCCATTTAGCTTATTGATGCTCTGGCTCAGATGACAGATGGCCAAATGAGAATCCTTCTCCAGGATGATAAAACTACCCGCCTGTTAATTGATAGTAGGAAATGCTAAATATAGACTGTAACTTTAAAAAAACGAAAACAGGAATATTTGTAATGCTGTCATTAGGTTTTAATCTAATTCTTCAAATCCTCTCAACACCTGCTTCTACATTTCTTAAAGAGTTTTAAATGTGTAATCAGATTGCAGATGGAAATCCTCGTTCTGTAGGAAAATGAGACCCTTCAAAATCTTGAATTCAATTCCAGGTTTAGGAGGTTTTTTATGTAGCACATCTGCATCAAAAAGGAAAAGGAAAAAATAACCTTCTGAACCTTAAACAATACTTACCTTTGTAAATCAAACAAACATTTGCTAAGTTTTTGTGTGATTTATGAGAATTCTTTCTAATTGTATTCAACAAATGAAAAATTCAAGTATTTATTTTAAAAAACCACTAACCTGGTACCACTAACAGTTATACTGCTGTAATTGGGCTAATCAGAGTTGTCTGGGCTCAACTACTGAACCTTATGAGGTTTCAGTGTAACAGGAGGCTGTGCTACAGCCGATCCAGTCGAGATCAAGGGGAACTAAGGCAGTCGTCCAGAAATCTGGACAATGACTTCTGAAGTGGCAGCAGAGCCTCCAAGCTGACGATTCCCTCACAGAACAGGTACCAGTTTTTCTCATGTCACCTAGAGTGTCAAAGAGATCATGGGGAAGAAAAGAAAACTTCCAAGAGTGTATTGCCCTCTATTGGTGATATTAGTTAAACACACTTATTAAACATAATAATTGGGCTTCTAGGCTTTAGAAAGCAAGCATTTTACATTGTAAGTAGATCACATGAGACTTTTTTCATGATATGTTTTAAGTCACTTACATTTAATGGAAATATTCACCTTTTAAAACAATGCATGCAGTCTTTAGATGTTCTATTTTAAAGTGAATTTGGCTCAAGAGCATCACCCATGTGGAAGCTGGAATTCATTCTAAAACCTTTGGACACAAATGAATATTTTACAGACTGAACCACAGTTCTCCAAACTAGACTTACTACAATAAAACATTTATTATAGTTTACAGTTCCTTGGAAAGGTCTTATGTTAACAAGACAAAATGTTATGTGTTTAACTGGGATTTTATGTGATCAGTCAAGATAGAGTAGTATATAATTGTAAGGATTGCATGTTTGGGGTTGCTGTCTTTAAACTCAAGTCTCTTATAACAGATTTTTCTACAGGATTTATCCCCATTCATATTCCAACTCCAATGCTATGCCATGTGTCACCATGCATGTCTCTGTCATGGTTTTTTCTTTTGACTCCTCCATACATGCCAGGTTTGTGGATTGATTGATATATTGCCATTGGTGACTCCTTGACAGTTGCTCTGATTGAAGATCTCTTTGATAAGAACACAGACAAGGTTCTTTCAGTGGCTACAGAGCCATGAAAAGGTCTGAGCACATGTTTGCACTAGCCTAACCAAGATTCAAGACATGAACTGCAATCAGATCCTTTTCTTTCCACCTGTGGAACAATGTAAGGGGACCCAGAACTTTCTCATTGTCTAAAAGGGAGTACCCAGTCACAGGTGTTGCTTTATCGCCGGTGTACGGTCACGCCTGAGCTCGATTTCACGATATACCTTTACAGCACCTCATAGAACTATATCTGGAATCAGCCAGGCCTGCTACCCCTGTACTGAGGTATCACTCCACCATTAAATATACAACAAGTCAGGAAAGCGCAGGATAAGAATGAAACTATAGGAGCAAACTCTCTGATTTGCTTCACTGTATCCCCATCTACACTTTCTCTTCTCTGTTACTAAGCCTGAATCATCACGTGTGTGTGTGTGTGTGTGTCAGAGTGTGTGTGTCTACGTTCTTGTCGGACGCCCTGTTCAGATGGGGGATCTAAGCTCTTTAGAGGATGAGCAGCGGTCTGAGCCTCCTTCAGACCTCTTAACGCAGCATTCTGCAGGGACGAAGGCTCTGGTTAGCCACAGATAGCAGCCCTGTGCCCTGTTGGTTCACTCTATCTCCAGCTCTTCAGGCTCAATTCCCAAGAGCCTGTTAACCAACGCCGCACACTTCCTTCTCTCTTTCGCTACAAAGTGGCTGAGCGCTGAAAGCCCCATTTGTCACAGTTAGGAGCTTTACAGGTCTCACTGCCTGTGCAGGTCATTGAAGGTAAACAGGCTGACGGCTACATTAGTTTTATTTTTTTTAAACCGTATTCGATAAAAGCTTGCTATTTTATGTTTTGTTTTATTTGTGAGATATTAAATAACTAATTGCATTATGAATTAATACATAAAATTTGTAAAATTGAACAGATGTAAGCTTTATGGTGAAGAAAGTTTGTAGCTGAACTGAGGTTCATGACCCGCTGAGCAGTAACATTAAAGATTAGCATGCTAATCTTTGTAACTTTCCACACTGTTTACCATTGAGCAGCACATCATTGCTGCAACTGTCAGAGGAAAAGTTAAGTTGCCACCATGTTAGAGTAGATTTAAAAATGTTCATATTTCAGGAACATAAACCTTAGCTAGTTTAGAAACACTGCTAACATTACGTTTACATGCGACTCGGTCAGGATAGTTGACCATTTCAGTGCTTTATGCCTCAATCATAAGACAGCTTTTAATTTTAGTTTCTTTTTAGCACAGGAGAAAACGTAACATTAACTAGTGAGATCTGATTTACTTCAATGCATTGAAAAGTGGGTTGAACTTTTAGCTTTTACACTTGAAGATAGTGATTAAAATCTACTCAAACTGAAAGTATGAATATAGTTACAGAGATGTCATTGAATTAACTTTTTTTTAAAGCTACAGATTTTTGTCTGTCTTTACAAATAGTCTGAAAACCACAAAAAATTTCCTTTGTGCCTCTTCTATTATTTACAGTTTTTTTTTTACTGTAAATAAAAAGACAGTTAAAAACATTTAACTGTTTCTCTCCAACATTAATGAAATGTTGGAGAAAGGTGTTGGCTGCCTGTATGAGTTGAGAAAAATAATAAAACTTGGCTATTTGTATGTTGTGATTGTAGGAAGGACGACAGTCTTAGTGGGGAAAGAGTGCCACCTATCACTCTGTTAAGGTATTGTAAAATTACAGTTTAATAAAGCTAAATATCCAATAGCTTTATTAGTGTAAATCCCACCAAAATTGTGTTTTCACAAGGTTACCATATAGTGGGAATCTGACACCAGCCCAGGTCTTCGTCATAGTCAGCAGGTAAATATGTTAGGATTAAGACAATCACTGTGGCAACCTATCAAAGAGACTGTTGGCTCACCTGGTGATCAGATCCTCACATACAGAAGATCTGTTTCAGATGACAGGAGCTGATTTTTAGACCAACTGGTCAGGATATGTGCTGGAGGTGAAGCCAATCTGATCTGCTCACCAGCAACTTCTCTGTCTCCCCAGACGGGCGTCTGTAAACGTATCAGTGCTAAAATGAATTGTCGCAAACTTTCCAGACATATCTAAAATATTCATGTTGCCTGCATTATTGAGGAAACTCAATAAGGAGAGAATGGCTACATTTCCTCTCGGCCTGTCCATCAGTACCACAGAAATATTCATCAAATTACTTCAGCCCACTTGAAGCTAATGCAGAGTTAATGTCTGACTGTCACATCGGCGCCTCCTGCAGCTCTAATCACAGCCTGACAGGATTCATTCAGCGAGGAGCTTAAAAAGTGATTAAATATGTTGATAAAAGCAAAAATAGAACAAGGCTGACCGTTTCAAACAAGTGAGATTAAATGATCAGGGACTAAATAAAGAAAGTCAGGTGGTGAAATTAATGGAAAAAATGTCTAATAATAGCAACATTTTGACATTTGGCTCGTTTTAAATCACATTAATCAGTCTGCATTTAGGAAAGCAGCAATTCAAAACAAGCACAAACCAGACAAAGAAACAAAACTACAGTGTTTTCAAATCAAATACATTTTTATATAACATTTAAGAAAAACTGTAGAAAAAAGATATATGGTTTCAAAAATGGCTATCATACTGAAACTAAAGCATTTAATTTACGAATCACCTGATTGCTAAAGGTAAATGGTTGCATCTAATTTTATTGGACGTCTCAGAGTAAAGAGGGGATTAAATGCATGCACTACTTTTAGATTTTTTTAATAACTACATTCATTAATCCAGATACAATCAATTCATTATTTAGAAGGCCCTTTGTAATAGCATCCACTTTTGTGCATTTTAATTTCAGCATTAAAAATGTTCTTATCATAAGATGAAAAGCACATCACACGAGATTATAATGGAAAGTTTTACAGAAAAAACCCCAAAACAAAACGATGAAATGTGGTGAGGTCTTCTTTAAAATGTGTTTGTGCTACACATGGCCAGCAGGTGGCAGTCTTTAAGCAAAAATAAAACTGAAGGTCTCCGTGTTGAAGCATTCTGTTATCAGCAATAAGAGCAAACTGAACACTTATTTTCTCTCTCTCTCTCTCTCACACACACAAACACACACAAAGTTGAAGGAAAATAATAAAAACAAAGATGCAGGAAATTACAACTAAAATTTAGGCTTCTTTAAAATACATTTTAGGCACAATAACATAACTTAATTTATTAGGATCCTTTATAAATTAAGGATCCTAATAAAAAAAATTGCATTTTTGAAAAATGCAATTTTTCAAAAATATGCATTTTTGAAAAATTGCATATTAAATTAAATACTGCATATTTAAATTAATAATTATGTATTTAATTTATTATCACAATATTTAAAATGATCGCAATCAAAGTCTGCTTGTTTAGAAAGTAGCACACTGAATGATACAGTCACCAGAAATCAGATTTTGCCCCCAAAGCGTCACATAAAGACGGACATTTTGGGGGATATGTTATGTAAAGATGCATTTTGAAGAGGTGCAGAATATTAACTTTTAAAATTATTCAATTATACACAGTAGTTTGTACATTTTATTTTTAATAACATGGCAAACTAAACATTTGGTTTATATTTTAGCTGTTCATCATGTGTGGCATCCATCAGGTTTCTATGAGTTGTTATAATTTGAGAATTAATACATTAACTTAGTAACGTAAAAATGTAAAACACATGTCTGGTTGATGATGTCTTTAAAGAACTGTAATCTGTGGAGAGTTTAGCTGCAATGCTAATGCTAAGTTTACCTTTGCTAACTAGCAAGCTTAGGTTTTTCACCCTGGTTCTAATGAACAGCAAATTTTAGCTGTGGTTGTCATGGAAATGCCTTAAATGCCACTTTGTTAGATTAGTTTCAAAAGGTTCAATACTGACACGTGTCTGTTAATGGTTAATAATACTTTACTGGCATCCATTTATTAAATTTTTATAGGAAAATTTATCAGATCAGGGCAAAAGAAAAAGTAATAGTTTTCAGCAAAAAATTGGTATGATTATTTCAGTAATACAATTTAAATTAGCCATTCTTTACCTGATGTAATTGACCAAACTGTGACAGCCTTGATAATCCCTGACTGAATATAAAACAGTCTGATGCAGATTTTAAATGAATATTTGAATAAACCATCATTGATACTTCTTTATTTAATCACTATCAATCACTTCAAATCAGTGTTTATACTGTAAAGTGTAATAAAATCGGACCTTAATTTAAAACAGCAGTTTAAATTGCGCAAGACAAATTTTTTTCATTAAAACAGGGATAATGCTTGAAGCTCTGGGTTTTATTTCCCTAAGAGCAACCATCATTATCGGCTTTGATAAGTTTCTATTATTAAATTTCCCTGTTATTACAACAGCCTCAGCAGCGTCAAGGACTGAAGTTTATTAGCTAAAGATTTTGTTGTCAAAATGAATGAAAATATTCCCCTATCAGTCTTAACTGTTACTCAAATCCACCTTCATTCACTCAATACGTACAACAGATTCCCTTGCAAAATTTTTCATACTGCTTGAATTTTTCAACTTGTCTTTTATTGGGTTTATGTACAAAAGATGAGCATAAACAGCTGAAGGGGAAGAAAATGTGTGGTTTGTAAATTGTTTTTGCAAATAAAAATGTGCAAAAGAGGCTGTTTTCTTAAATAAATAAATGATGGAAATTACAGTAAATATGTAGTTTTAAAAAATTACCTGGAGAGTTAAAGACACTTGATTTTCATTTTTTAAAATTCAACAGTGACATGAAAAATATGGTGTGCATTTGTACTCTCCCCACATGGCCTTTTGACTTTTAATTCTCGCAAAAATCTTAATAAATTTGCCAAGAATTTTTAATCATCATACCATCCATCCATCCATCCATTTTCTTGCACCCTTGTCCCTTAGAGGGGTTGGGAGTTGCTGGTGCCTATCTCCAGCTGGCGTTCCGGGCGAGAGGCGGGGTTAGCCCTGGACAGGTCGCCAGTCTGTCGCATACTAATAAGTTAAACAAAACAATAAAGATATAAGTTTTCCGTAAATTAGGAAGATGGTGGAATTCATGTTTATTCATCTGGAAATCTAGAAAAAGAAAAAAAAGTGATTGACATTCAAAAACTGAATCACACACAGCTGGACCCTTTTTACAAATTAGATGACTTGTGAAACTGCGGTGTAGATTTTAGAGTATTGGTGTGAATGAGGGCTGGATAAAAAGGCATGCCACAATTATTTAGCTTTTTACATGTAAAAGAAAAACTTTCGGAAGTCCTTTTCCATCCACTTTACAGTTAAATACTATAGTATACTTTAATCACATTAAAAACCCTAATAAGTTAAAAATACATTGAACGTTGTGGCTTTAATCTGAGAAGATGTGAAAGAAGCCTAAGGTTTATGAATCATTTTGCAAGACATTGTATATTTATGTTTATATCTATTAAAGGTTTACTGGATCTGAAGTTCTCACCGAAGCAATGTGAGATGTCCTTTATCCAACCATGATGGAGCTAATTTTTTATTTATTTTTTAAAGGTACTTTAATGTGCATTTAAATTTTTCATCTATTTATGCTGTTTAATATTTTTTGGATGGATTTCTGAGAAAGTGGCAACATTTATGTGCAATGGTTTATCAAAGTGACAGTAAAGGCCTCTGGATCCTGGAGGAAGCTTTACAATGCAGGACCACAAGGTGGAGATAAAGTTCAGAATACGCCTCTTCAGACCTGATTATATGTGTTGTGTCTAAGAAACAGATTTTTAAAATCAACCTAATACCTCTTTCCATATGATTAAAGAGCTATTAATACATGAGGGGGATGAGATCTTTCCTATCCCTCTTTAAGCTGTGGAAAGGTGAAAGACAATTCTAAGAAATTCATTTAAGACTGCATTTCAATTTAAGGATAGTTATGAATATTTAACAAACTGACTTCCAAGTTCAAATTTAACACTGTTGCTAGTTTAGTTTGAAAAAAAAGGGGGAAAAAAGTTTGTTTTTGTGGAGGAGATCCATGATTCAGAATTAGTGTGAAGAAATTTAGTAATAATGGCCATGAACTACTAAAGGTCCACATAATTATCATCACCTTAATGATAGATTAGGATGCTGCAGTTATTCGATCGTTTCCCCATCACGTTTGTCTGGACGGTAAATCATACGGCGCAGTTTGCAGGTCATCAAGCTGATTGCCGGCTCGTTTTCTGCATCTTTATTACGTGCCGGAGGAAGCAGAAACCCTACAGGTGGGTTAGCTCTGCTTGGGCGTGGGAGTAAGGTAGGAAGTACCCAAATCAATATCATGTGAATTATTAAGAGCTTTCCTCACTGTCACGCTCTGTGGATGCTCTCCCTCCAGCCTCCCCCTCTCTTGTTTTCACTCTCGCTTCCTTCATTTCCCCTTGTAGGGGAGTTTACATACGTTCGGCCACACAACCCGCTCTCACGCACTGGTCTTTAGGCTCGCCCTTGTTCGAGTGCTCATTAGTCAGTGCACTGATGCAGAGTAGCCCTGTCATTAGCTGAGAGCTCTCTGTCCTCCGTTCCCTTCCCTCTGTTTTATTCTTCTTCCTCTGCTTAGGATTCATCTTCATTTTATCTCGGAGGCTGGGGGCAGTCCAGAGATTTACATGACAAAGATCTCCTTAATCCCACTGAAGTCTAAATACCTTCTGCAGCCCGTCTTTATTAGCAGAACCGAGATCAGGTGTCCTAATTGACTTTGCCATTTCAGTCACTTGTTAATGCCTAAGATGAAACTGGTGAGGAGACGATTGGATCCAGCCACAACACTGCACTACAAGCATTTCCCTAAAATATTAATATGAGTCACAGATCGCAATTTTGGGGAAAGTCCCCTTAGGGAATAGTTCAATTTGGACTTAATTCAGCAGACATGCTTGCTAGAGACTGGTATGTAAATGATTTGTTTTACAAGAACCTGCATTGTCTAGACTAGGTGCGATTGGACATAAATGCAGTGTGTGGACTAAATGCATCATCAGGCAGTTGCTGCGTTCTGATCCAGGCAGATTGTACCAATAGAGGATCCTAATACTCCATTGGTACAGTCTGTCTGTACCAATGGTCGGTACAGTCTGGTGTAGATGGTGTAGATGGAGTTCATCTACATCTTCCATCCACACAAAGGGAAAGGACTCTTTCCAGCAAAGCATGTCAACCTGGACCTTAACTCAACAACTGTTTTCAGCTAGTTTTCAGCTTCTCCATGATTTGACTGAGCTGCTAATGGAATCAAGCTTATAGAGAGGTGGTATCACACCTGGATTACTACAGTTATTACTTTTGTGAAGATAAGGAGATGATCAAACCTGTTGTTGTTTAGGGACATACTGTTAGTATTCCTGGCATCACAAAATATTGAACCAAAGGTACACATGGTTTACCTTGATGTACAGCTTGGAAATAACTTAAGGTACTCTTGTGGCACACTACTTCATCATCTAGAGAGAATCATTTAGTGTGTAAACAACACCAATGATGTGTATCTCCAGATTTGTTGGCATGATAAAGTCCCTTACTTGCCAGTCAACTCCCTTGATCTGAAGCACCAGTTCTAACAGCTATGGGAGGGGATGCAAAGACTGCATGATTTTTTTTCCCACATTGAATCAACTTGGACCATCAGCATCCTTGTGCTGCCAACTCAGTCTCCCAGTCAATCTGATAGGGTAGCCATGGTGATATGGTTTTTTGAAAGTTCATTCTTTAGCTTCATTTCAGTTCCAAGTCTGGGTTCTCTACTTTTTGGTAAAAAAAAAGTAAAATAAAACTAGCATACTGAATTATTACTGAACTAATTACTATTCACTGAGGGGCTGGTGTTTTCAGGTTGTGATCCCCATTAGGGGATCAATTACACTAAGGTATAATTAATTTTATAATTAATTTTTTCTATAGAAGTTTCATAAAGTGGTTAGAATTGCTTCATAAAATAAAGATCAGAATTCAACTAAATACATTTCCTATTTATGTCTAAATATTTAGCATAAGTTATGAATCTTACACATGCAAAACCTGTTTACAGTCCAGTCCGTTTATTTTAGGGCTGTTTCCACACCTATAGGTTGTTTACTTTGGTCGGAATCAGTTGATATGTGTAACTTGTAATTTTCTTCTGGAGAATTGGCTTGTCAAGCAGAGAAAACTCCAAATGAACCATAAACTGTGACTAGAAACTCACTATTTCTGCATCTAAACACAAAGTGGCTCATCATTTGGCTGCAACATTCAAGTGACGATGAAGAATTAATAGACCACAGAAGTGGCAGGAAAAAACACTCAGAAACCAATTTGAGGAGCTTTAATCTCACTTTGGGATAAGAGGGCTTTTTCATTATTTTGATTAATTCTTTCACACTCGATCCGTGCTTAGGCTGGAACTGAACGTTCGTTGGAAGTTCATTCCTTTCCTTTGAGAATTATATGATGGAAAAAGTAGGTGGTTAAGAATTAGAGTTTTAATTACTGTAGCTAATTTGAAGAGAAAAGTGTGCCTTTAGTGTGTTTCACAGTGTAGTGCTAACAGTTTGGGCATAACCCATGAAACTAAACTAAACAGTTAAAAATGGTACATGCTAGTTTAATAGTGAAATCACAGACATGAGGTCTCGGCAGCCAACAAGTGTCACAGTTGACCCAAACCTGCTCGGTTCCTAGTGTACCATTAAAAAGGTATCTTTTATTATTTTCTATGATTATCATGTCATCTACAAACGGTAAACACTTTTCAAGTGACTTAATACTTTTCACTTGAATTCCAGAAGGCAGCAATGAAGTTACTGGGGAGTACAGACTATATTATATCATGCTAAATTTCAGCCTTGTAAAATTGTATCTAACTAGCTTTGATTTGATTATTTGATTGGTCTTTACCAATTAAATCAATTTTAGAGTAAATAACTCCAAAATCCCTATAATCTGTAGAAAAAAAATGTGATAAATGTTTTTCCATTTTGGCGTGAACATATAAGGTTTTAAAGTAGCAATGCTAACTCTACACAAAGAATAACAATGCAACACACAAAATGAACTTCTTAAGTTAAAGCTGCTTTGTAAAAGGTTCTGCAAGTTTATCTAATTCAGAAGGACGTTGTTTAGCTTCCAGCGACAGATTCCTTTTTCTCAGGAAGGAGGCACAAATCTATCAAAGCATCTCAATCTAATTCATATGAAAAATATCCACACGCAGGGTGCATGTGAAGATTATCCTCCATCATTTCCTCCCTTTCTCCCCATTCCTATCCAGGCGCTCCTGACACTAATGTTTGTTTGTCATGTTTAGCTCCACGGGTGATGAATCCGTCCCAACGAGGAGATCTATTCATTATCTCGGGATGCACAACCCTGCATTCCATATCCTAATTTATCTGAGTGGAGACAGAAACAACACACGCACTGATGGGACACCCCTGCTGAATTCCTGCAGGGCTATCAGTCGTCTTGCTGCTGTTTCTTATCTCCGACTTGGCCTCTTGTTTACAGACACCATCACTTAAGTGCAACATCCTCTAATATATTGCTGGCTAATGACTGTGTTGTACAAACTATCAATCTGTGGGCATCACCGGCGTCCAGGGAGAGTCCAAGGAGTGAAAAAGTCCAGGCTAAATTTGAAAGTGGCTCAAAAACACGAGTTCCTGGCTCAATCTGATTTGTGGGCTTTTCCTTGTCACGTAAGCACTCATTGCATCCAACCTGCTGGGCTGCCAGCTAGCCATCAACAATGCAATTAATGAACACAATGATGATAGCTCCAGGAGGACATTCCTCTTTGCTCATCCCGCATTCCGCACCGCATGCAATTACAAATGACCAAACACTCCATATAATAGCACATCATTTAGCCGACGTACTTCGCTGGCTTGGCTCCCTGCGTACTCCACACTGGCCATCAAAATCTCTGTGATAGAGCACATTAATTACACCCATCTAGAGACAGCTATGATTACAATTTCACACGTTTGAATGGACTTCAGCCATTTGCCACAAAACTGCAGAGGCAGAGCAATGACTTTAGCGAAACTGAGGGAAGGGAGGTGGGAGAGACATGGAGGGGACGGGGGAGGGGAGGCTGGGTCGTTCCTAATTCTCCAGAGGACTGCAGATGCAGGATATGCGGACGCATGGATGCTGACAGTTCTGGCGTTTATGCGGTGTGCTGTAATTGCATGCAAATGGGCCCGAATCTGTATCTTAACACGTCTTCATTAGCTGCTGCGCACGTGTCTGTGGCTCTGATGGAGGGACAATGGAGGGCTGAAGTTAATTCTTAGCAGGCTGATTCTGTTTTCATACTGGACAACTTTAATTAAACGAAAGATTAAGTTTTGAGGGGATGGTTTAATGCGTTGAATCCCATGAGTGCTCTAATAAACAGCAGAATGGAATCAGTCAGCGGATATCTAATGAAGTTGAAAATAGACAAAGACGTCTATAACGCCGCCACCAAGTGCCTTATTTCTTACTTTAAACATCTCATCAACATACAAAATGAGTTTCAGTTGCATCACTAATGGCTTTATAGATATGATTACACTTGATAATTATGGGCCTTCACTTGCAAATATTATATGTTTATCATGTTTTGCAATGGAAAGTGTTTTATTACGAGTAAGGAAAGCATTACCACTGTGGTTTCTCATCAACCTAGTCTATTAAAAGTTATTTTAGAGAAAGTTCATTATTTGTTTATTCTGTACGATACCCATAATCTTAATGGCATGTTGGAGGGTTGAACAATTTGTTACTAAAGAAGGAAATTCTAATACCAAATGAATGTATGAAAAACATGCTTTATAAACTGGTCAATTTTAGACTAATTTTTTCTGCACGAATGACAAATTCTCTTTGATAAATCCTTACTTAGCATGCACACTTTTTGTCTTTTATGGAAGATAATGCTGGCACATCATTATATAAGGTGCCTGTTGGCACATAAATTGATGTACCAGCTCAGACATAGAATGACACTGGAAATGGCAACAACCAAAAGAATAATGGTTGTAGTTTATTCTGGTCCTTAAGGAAATTTGAATTTTCATCTATGAAAACCAGGTAATATCTTTCTTTAAATATTCAAATTGCCTTGCTCTCATTGTGTCAGTCAACCAGTAAACCATGTGGCACAACATCCAAAGGAGAAGATGATATGCTGAGCTTCAAATTGAGACTAAATTGAGGAGTACACCCTAGCCCAAATTAACAATAATTATCCCTTCAAACTCTAACCCTAAGTGCGATTCATGATCTTCTAATCCCAACTTTCATGACCCCTAAGACAACTACCGACTCCCTGTGAAACCAGAAGTGCCAGAGAATGTCAACCCTTATCCCTTATTTCTGTTCCTAAACTACCATTATCACTCCCCATTTCAGCATGTTGATCGTTGCCAGATCAGTCAGTGAGATGACTGACTGACTGCTGAGTGCAGCTAATGAGAGGCAAACAAGAAGGGAGACCATGACAGCAGAAAGCAAACCCTGTATCTACACGTCAGACAATCTCTCCTATTTGTCATCACAATCTCTCGAGAGCAAGCAACTTTTTATCCCAGAACATGGCCTGGTGGGGGTGTGGACACTTCAACATAACTGAAAATAAGGATATAAAAGAGACCTCCTACTCATCCTTTCCCAGCTTGTCAGATTTGATGGATTTGAAGTTGTGCCACACCATTTCCATTTTCACAAGACTGATTGAACTCTACGCTATGAGGTGTTCATAGAGCAGAGGAACACTAGTACAATGTGTTGAAGTTTGCCATTTTCACATGACACTGTAAAAAGTTCTAAGAGTGTGAATACTTTTGCAATGCATTGCAAATTGATTTTAATTTAACAATCAGTTAATACAGCATAAACTCTTTAGTGGATCAACAACTACATACCTTTATTATGTTCAGGTCTATATCAATCATGACCATCCAGAGTCAGAGCTAATGTACATGGTAGCTCAAGTGATATTCATTTTCTGCAGCAAAGGATGTCGGCGCTATTTTTTCCTTGTGCCTGGAACCATTTTGACCTGTAATCCCCAAGATTATAGTGGCTAAACTGCCTACTGTGTGTTTTCGTGCTCTTTATCAACTCCTGGTATGGTAGGCTGAGAGGACTGCTGGCCTCTGGATGCCCTTAGCCTGACATTCAGGGATCACAGGGGTAGCTCGCTGTGCGCGTGCATGTGGGAGTGTGCTTGGGCCATCACAGGTGTCTCCAATGCCCTTGGGGCGGAGACAGGCTCCTATGGGGTAACAGCAGGTCAGAGGGCACAGCAATTACGGAGCAGTTGGAACCATTAATTAGCCAATATATCACTTACTCTATTGTTTGGGTTGCCTGTGTACACTAAACTCACAATAACCTCTGGACAACTGTCCTTCCTCCTAATATTTCGGTTAGGGTTAAGTCTCCCACCTCAAATAACCCTGAATGCTCTATACAATAGCGCTGCACTGATACAAATAGTCATGGCAGAAAATAACAAATAAGTTCTGGAACCTGAGAGATGATATGTGGCATTGAGAAGGAATCTTTCAACTCTTTGCCCCGTCTTCAGGCAACATGTCTCCTGAATACTCATCAGTTATTTTATTCTATTTTTTTTCTGAAGTATTTACCTATGATCTGAGCCCGCCTTGAGCACTTTTATTTTCCTCTCTGTGCCTCCAAGCCAGGCTGTGAACTTTCAAAGGCCGCGAGAAAAAGGCACTGTAAAAAACTCAGAGAGGGGGAGGGAGATATCAAAACCTGCAAGCTCGAGAGCTCAGCAGCCGAAAGGGAAGCCAGGTAGGTTGAGGTTGGTTAGGAATCACATAAGCGCCAGGGAGTAATGGGGATTGACATGGCCACCCACATGAGGGAAGGACAGACTGCTCAGACAGAGGAAAGCCGCTACACGAGAGGGGACTTGACTGTCAAGAGGGTGATCGCGCAAGTGGGACCCTTTCACGGGAATGTCGTCTGACCCCCCTCCACTCCTCCTCGGGGAAGTGGGGGGGGGCGATATCCTGGTGAGGAAAACACACCACCAACACTTCAGCTCAACGATAAGGCTCCTCTTGCTGTTGCCGCACCTCTCTAACCCACAACCAAAAGGATAAGGAAAAACTCCGAAGAGTTCCTCTGGAGCCAGCAGAGGCCGTTCTGCCAGGACACCGAGTGATTGACAGGGGCTGACGATAAAGGCAGAGAGGAGCGGCGTTGAAGGATAGCGGCCTCATGATGGAGTGCTCATGGGGAAAAGTAGCTATTGAATCCTCTTTTTAATCTGTCTGTCAAGGTTATTGAAAGTGCTGTCTTCGTTATTGCGTGCCAGCCTTGGACTTGAAGGGGCCATAAGTATGAGATCACACCCTTTTCTGGTGAGGGGATAAACAAGCTGAGGCAAACACATACACAGAAAAAAGAATGTGTAATGTGCATATACACATCAAAGAAGAGCAAACAAGCATCGTCGCTGAACTGGGTGTGTTCATGTCCCTCGATGGACAGAACATCGGTGTCCCAGAAGAGGTTTTGGTGAACTCATCCAGCTGATGGCTGTCCTTTTTACCCCAGACGAGCCGCAGCCCCTGTGTGATGTGGCTCCAGTTCAGGTGAGATCGAGAGGCTCCACTCCAAACTGGACCCGCTTTTCAATCAATGCCCATCGGCGGCTCAAGCAATAAGTTGTCAATGGGATTCTCATTGGAATTCAAGTGTGCTTTTAAATAATATTGTAAAGCAGTGAATCACACTGACAGATGACTGGGTGAGTGGCAGTTGAGAGCTTGTCACAGAGCGAATTTTAATCAGAGGGGATGGTGTCAGGCAGAAGCTGATGTACACTGATACTGTCTGTTCCTGTTGTCCTGTAGAATCTTTTATGGTAGAGAAACTTCTTTCAACATTATTCAGGGTAAAACTAAGAATTTTAATTTTATAAATGCTTCATCCATTAAAAGCTCCTTTTTAAGCGAGGTTCTGTGAAGTTATCAGTAATAGTTTTCTTCCCCGTGGTAGAAAGATGCCATATCATATTTTCAAAATTCCATCCATCCATCCATCCATTTTCTTTGCACCCTTGTCCCTTAATGGGGTCGGGAGGGTTGCTGGTGCCCATCTCCAGCTGACGTTCCGGGCGAGAGGCGGGGTTTGCCCTGGACAGGTCGCCAGTCTGTCGCAGGGCAACACAGAGACATACAGGACAAACAACCATGCACA